>PVIR01009019.1:0-54490 GCA_004026965.1 Petromus typicus | reverse complement strand
TAAAAGTAGTCTCTTCCTGATTTATTTTTTACTCAGCTATATATTTATATAAGTATGGGCTAATATTGGATTCTTTATTCTTTGAATTATGATCCAGTGCTGCTATTTGTGGCTCAGTTTATTCTAGTTTTGGCCATTAGAAGCTTTTTTGTTTTGTTTCATTTTTGTTTGAAGCTTTCCTGTTTTCCCTCTCTCCTTTTCCTCCCTTTCCTTCCTTCCTGACACCAGGGGATACGTTAAGCTCACCTTGAGTTTTCCCTACTCTGGGAAAAGGCTTATGGGATCATCACTTGTTGAGGAGTCATGGTTCTTTTTATTGGAGAACAGTATTGAGAACAAAAATTCGAGTGCATATATGCGATTGTTATTAGAGCATCACCACTAATGTATGCTTATTCATACAGTGTACACATTTATTTGTATATTTGTGTTTATTGGTGTACATATAAAACTTGAGGTTTTTAAAGAGAACCTGTGATTCTATATCAACACCTGCAACACCAGTGCAGCCCCACAGAGCTCATTCTAGCCCTCCATCTTATTTGTGATATTTAATAGGGGCAAGCCTGGCTTTCCTTAGCTACAGTACACTTTTACTTACTCAACCCAATTAAAAACAAAAGTAATTTCAGAATTTTTGATCTGTACTCTTGTGCAAAAATTTATCACCTAGGTTATAGATTATAATGTTTTTCTTCAGTTGAGTTTTGTTTGTTAAGCTAATTTGTTTTTGTTTTTGGGATGGAGTTTTTAATGTTTCCTAGGCTGGAGTTGAATTCCCAGGCAGAAGTGGTCTTCCTGCCTCAGCCTCTCAAGTAGCTGGGCCTCAAGCATGTACATTAAATCCAGCTAGTACAGTTATTTTTTCATTAGCCTTTCAATATAGTGTCAAAATAGTTTTAAAATAATTATTTAGGTTCTATATTGAAAATTATATTAACTCCTTTTCTATCCTCTCCATTGTGATTATGTGATTCATTTGTAATATAGATTCATCATTATAGTCTATTCTGTCCTCCTACACACATCCTTATTGATTTTAATTTACATATATTAAAATTCAATCTTTCTGGTAGATGGCTCTGTGGGTTTTGACAAATGTTGTGTATCTGCCACCACTGTACTACATAGAGCATGCTGGCCATCCTAAAATTCCCTTGTCATGACCCTTTGTACATAGCCCCTACCCTGTACCACTGCCACCAGATTCCTGGGCACCACTGATTTTTATTTTTCCTTTTCCAGAGAGTTATACAAATGAAACACAAAATATATAGCCTTTCATCTAGGAAAATGCAATAAATTTCATCTGTCTTATGTGAGTTAGTACTTTATTTTTGATTGCTAAGTAGTATTACATTATATAGTTATGCCTCTATTTACTCATTTACCCACTGCAGGACATATGGGTTGTTACCAAGTTAGGATGTCGATGAACCTTATAAACATTTGTGTACAGATTCTTTCTTACATAAGCATTAGTTTACTTTGCACATTATAAATGCCTGTGGGAGGTATTGCTGTGATATAAGATTGGCTGGCCTCGGGCTGGGGATTTAGCTCAGCTGTTCCGGCACCTGTCTTGCAAGCCCAAGGGCCGGGATTTGATTCCTTGGAAACCACATACAATACTGGGTGTGGAGACTCACGCCCAGCAGCAACCAGTACCACATACCACAGTGGTGGGTGTGGTGGCTCACGCCTGTAATCTCAGCACCCGGGAGGCAGAGGCAGGAGGACTGCTGTGATATGAGTTTGAGGCTGAGCTCAGGGCCAGCCTGAACCACAAAAGCAAAACACTGTCTCAAAAAAAAAAAAAAAAAAAAAAAGATTGCCTGGCCTCTTGCCTCAGTTCTTTAGAAACATCCTCTAATTGGAATTCCTCAAGTGGTATTTATAGTGGACCAAGTTTATGCTAAAAAGATGATTCAGAATGTGGGCATCATGCAGAAAGGCCAACTATGTGAGTAGGGTGAGGTACCAGTTAATCAGCCATGCTTGTATATGGAAGTATGAGGGAAATTCTTGGTTGGCAGCATTATATCACTGTATGAATGTGCTGTTAAGATCACCCACTGAGAATAAGGCATCTTCACATTTGGAAGCCTCACAGATTCTACCCTTTGTGCCCTTTCAGCTGTTTAGAATTCTTTTGTTATAATAAAGTTGTAGTCCTAAGTAAAGTACTTCCCTGGGTGCTATGCATTGTTGTAGTGGGCTACCAAACTTGAGTGGAACGGTGAGAATGTGCATCCAGCTGGCAAAAAGTGGAAGTGGCTTGGGCACCTCTGAATTTGAACCGGGTGTCTGAAGTGAGAATCGCCTTAGAGGGGCTGCGCTGAACCTGGGAAGTTTAGGCTAACATAGGTAATTGGTACAAGAACTCATTGCCTTGGGCTGGGGATTTAGTTCAATGGTTCCAGCGCTTGCTTTGTAAGTGCAAGGACCTGGACCTGGGTTCGATCTCTGGTAACCACATACAAGAGTGCCGGGTGTGGTGACTCGAGCCTATCAGCATCGTGCCACATACCACAGTGCGGGGCATGGTGGCTCACCCCTGTAATCTCAGCACTCAGGAGGCAGAGGCAGGAGGATTGCTGTGAGTTCAAGGCTCACCTGGGCTACATAGTGAGCTCAGGACCAGCTTGAACTACAAAGTGAGACCTTATCTTAAAAAAACAAAACAAAACTCATTGCCTTAAATCACTTTTTAATTATCTGTTTAATTCTAAAGAAGCTGATAAACTTCCATAATATTACTATCATTTTACTTTCCCTCTGGCAACATACTAGACTTTGGTTGCATCCCATGAACACTGAGATCTGTCACTGGCTACTTAGTCATTCTGATTGGTATGTTTTGCTAAGAATTTTTGCATCTATATTTACAGTGGAGATTGGTCTGGAATTTTATTTTGTCCATCTGACTTGGTTTCTAGAGTAATACTGACCTTGTGAGTTTCCTCTGGAAAATAATGTGTAGAGTTAGTATTATATATCCTTTGACTGGTAAGATTTACCATCTGGGAGTAAGTTTCTTTTTCTTAGCTGTGGTGTTTATTCTACTTGATGTTCTCTGAGCCTCATAGATCTGTGGTGTGGGACATACAAGTAATTTGAAAAATTTCTCAGCCATTATTTCTTCTAATTATCACCTTTTTGTTTTCCTTCTAGGATTCTAATTATGCATATATTACACTGATACTCTCATAGTTTCTTTTGTTTGTTCTTTCTCCCTAATTTTTGTCTTTTTTTTTTTTTTTTTTTTTTTTTTTTTTTTTTTTTTTTTTTTTTTTTTTTTTTTTTTTTTTTTTTTTTTTTTTTTTTTTTTTTTTTTTTTTTTACTGTTTGTTGTATATTTAGAGTTGGAGGGGCAAAGGAAGTTTTGTTTTGCTCTGCAGTGCTGAAATTATAGGCATTTGCTACCATACCTGGCTAATTAGGGCCATTTCTGTGGTAGAGCCCTTGCTTACCATGCTTGTGGAAAAAAACAAAAATCAAAACCCCCAAAACAAGAAACTCAGTTGGAAAATAATAACTAGGCTTAGTGGTTCATGGCTGTGATCTTTCATTTAGGAAGCCTAGGTACAAGGATTGCAAGTTTGAGGCCAGTCAGGACAAAGGAAAACCTAGTCTTGAAAAAAGAAAAAAGTTCAGCTCCAAAAATCGGTTTGATCGGAGTCTGGTTCTGGTGATTGCATCATCTCTTTAGGGTGTGTGTTGTTTTGGTTTTTGCTTATGCTTGTTTTAAGACTTGCTGTAGGTATGAGTAATTTAGTAGTTTCTGGTTCCTATAAGAGTATATTATTGTATTGCTGACAGTGGTTAGGTTGACATTAGTGCCTGTCTTGAGTTTCTCATTATCCTGGACCTTGGACAGGTCTCCCTACCACCCTACCATCATGTTAGGCAAACTCTTGCCTCTTAGCTAAACCTTTTCCCTCTATTCTTTTGTTGCTCCCTTGCCCTTCTCCCAGAAATGTTCTGCTGCTGTTTTTATTTTTATTTTTTTAGTTTTTTGAGAGAGGGTCTTGCTTTGTAGTTCAGGCTGACTCTGAACTCACAGCAGTCCTCCTGATTCTGCCTCCCAAGGGCTGGGATTACAGGTGTGAGCCAGCATGCCCATCACTGTGGTATGTGGTACCGGGGATCAAACTCAGGACCTTGTGCATGCCAGGCAGATGCCAGATCCACTGAACTAAATCCTGAGCCCCTGCTGCTGTTTTAAACATAACTGGGGCTGGCATTCATCGTTTTATTTGCGGTGAGGGTGGTGTCTCATTTCACTTGTCCTTTCCCAGCTAGTTGCATGCCTAGTGACATTCCTGCCTCTTCCTCAGCCTAAGATTCTTCTTCCCTGTTGTTCCTTAGCTGCAGTGACAGCTCACCAGTGCTCCAAGGGAAGCAGTATTTCTGACCTTCCCCTCCCTGTTCCCTTGTGGAATAATTTCTGTCCCATAGACGAGGGTAGAGGAAGATTCTGGTGAGTTTCCTGCACCTTTCTTCAAGGATACGGGGTACCTGTCACCATCTACACCACAGCTGATGCTTCTTAGGACTCTTTCCAGTCTTTTCTGTGAGCATCTGATAGCGATTATGTAGAAAAAGCCTGTAGGAGGGTCCAGACTCCAGCAGTTTCTGTTTCACCCCCCAGCACATTAACTTCCATCCTTTTCTTACTTTTACATCTTCACTAATGATCACTTTAGCTAATCAAGTGCTAGTGACCTCCCATTTAAGAGCCTCTCTGAATTTCAGTTAGGCCAGCCTTAGAACCTTGGCTTTCCAGTGGGTTAAAAATGTGTATTTAACCTGACTCACTTTCATTGTCAGAGTACTAGCAGTGTTTCTTCTAGCTCTGCATCTCATAGAAATGTACTTTTTTTTTTTTTTTAATCACTTAACAGTTTATCCTGAGAATTACTTGGGCAGGTGTCATTTCAGTCAGTCAATTCTTGTATTGCATAAAAGTGATAAAATTGTTGTTTTTGTATTTCCTGTTATTTTACAAAGATTAATGAAAAATGCAGTTTTGGTCATCCTCTATTTAAATAGTTGAACTGATAAGTGATTAAGGTGTAAAGTATATACTTTATTAAATTAACAGACAATATTTTGTTTTATTTTATTTATTTATTTATTTATTTTGAGACAGGGTCTCGCTTTGTGGTTCAGGCTGTCCCTGAGCTTAGCCTCAAACTCATATCACAGCAATCCTCCTGTCTCTGCCTCCCGAGTGCTGGGATTACAGGCGTGAGCCACCTCGCCCGGCACTGTGGTATGTGGTACTGGTTGCTGCTGGGTGTGAGTCTCCACACACAGTATTGTTATGTGGTTTCCGGGATCGAACCCGGGTCCTTGCGCTTGCAGGACAGGCGCTGGAACCACTGAGCTAAATCCCCGCCCCCAAGACAATATTTTAAAGCCATTAATTCAGAAAATAAACATTTTTAGGTCACTTTTTTTTGTTTGTTTTTTTGAGATAGGTTCTCACTTTGTAGTTCAGGCTGGCTCCAAACTCACTCTGTAGCCCAGGCTAGCCTCGAATTCAGCAATCTGCCTGTCTCTGCCTCCTGAGTACTGGGATTACAGGCATGATCCACGACGCCCAGCATCGTGGTATGTGGTTACTGGTGAGAGAACTCGGGACCTTGGGCTTGCCAGGCAGATGCTGGAACCACTGAGTTAAATCCCCGGCCCCCTAAGTTCACTTTTAAAATTATGAGTATAAGACATTTGGAAAACCGAAAACTCCAAGATCTAGTTTCTTCTTTCCATATTCATTTTAGTTTTTACATGGTGATATTTGTAAAGTTCTCATTTTATCTCTGCTTCCCACATCAATAAATGCATATCTGATAGTCTAGATTTGTTTAAGTTTTAAAACTCTGCTCAGTAAAGGTAAAAGGCAAATGGTGACATCAGCCACTCAGTAGATTAGGACATAAACCAAGTGCTGTGTTTCTAAAGTCTTGTCCTCCTTTGGTTACTGTACAGCAGAGTTCCTCTGAGCAATAGAACTCACCCAGGTCCTACCGTGTAGTAGTGTCCTGATGCGCACCTAGAAGGCATCTCCCTAAGCTTACCTTTTAGTTCTCTGCGACCTGATGAGGTTCTAGTGACAGCTTGGCTTAAGTACCCACCCTGTTGCTCTAGCCATCTTATTATGCAGTGTTGGGACTACAAGGGTTTTTCATCTTTGGTTAAAGTCCAGTTACTTGTTTGAAGGATGGTTTCTCCAAGTATTTGTCACTCCTGACAGATTTTCGTATTTGTTACCATGGTCCAAATGTGGGAACAGAACACTCAGAACCTCTGTGAGGGCCCTGCATGTGGACAGGGCACATCTTATCTGGAGGTCCCATGACTGTGGCATCCTACAGCCTACGGTAAGAGGTATGCAAAACCCAGTGGTCCAAGGAAGAGTACTTTGTTGTTGAACAGTTTGAGGTCTCAAATAACCTGATTTGTTTGAAATATAAATAAGAAAGGCTGTTTATTCCAAGGCCAACTAAAAATAGGTTTTCTAAAGCATAACAGAAGTGTTCTTAACTGATTGCTGTTAAGATTACTGGTGGCTCAGTGGTATAGTATGTGCTGAGCATGCTTACAGTCCTGGATTTGGGGCCCAGCTACAAAAATGCCAAGGGGAAAAAAAAAGCAGGTGACAGCCTTGTAATCAACATACACCTATAAAGGCTAGCTTTGGGGAGACTAAAGTTAGGATCTATAATTCAAAGCCAGTGAGGGCCTCACTCCTGTTTGAAAAAAATAACACCTTCACCATCCATCCAGGTTTTTTTTTTTTTTTGAGACAGGGTCTCGCTTTGTAGTTCAGGCTGGCCCTGAGCTCAGCCTCAAACTCACATCACAGCAGTCCTCCTGCCTCTGCCTCCCAAGTGCTGGGATTACAGGCGTGAGCCACCACGCCTGACACTGTGGTATGTGGTACTGGTTGCTGCTGGGCGTGAGTCTCCACACCCAGTATGGTATGTGGTTACCCGGGATCAACCCGGGTCTGTGTGCTTGCAAGACAGGTGCCGGAACCACTGAGCTAAATCCCCGGCCCATCCAGGCTTTTTTTGAGGCAGGCATGGTACTACTGAGCTAAATCCCCAGCCCAGTTTAGGCTTTCTTTGGGCTAGGAGTCAAATCCAGGTCCTCATGCATCCTAAGTAAGTCTTAAACCATTGAGCTGCACCCTAGCCCAACACAATCATCTTCAATAACTTGGTAACCTCAGTAAATTTATATTAAAGTTCAAATGACTTTATTGTACCTAATAGTTCACTTAAATCATCTTATATGCTACTGCTTCAGAAAGTAAATAGTAAACTTTGAACTAAATATAAATTTTAAGGACTTTTTGGGGCCGGGGATTTAGCTCAGTGGTTCTGGCGCCTGTCTTGCAAGTGCAAGGGCCTGTGTTTGATCCCCGGTTAACCACATACAATACTGGGTGTGGAGACTCACGCCCAGCAGCAACCAGTACCACATACCACAGTGCCGGGCGTGGTGGCTCACGCCTGTAATCCCAGCACTCGGGAGGCAGAGGCAGGAGGACTGCTGTGATGTGAGTTGGAGGCTGAGCTCAGGGCCAGCCTGAACTACAAAGTGAGACCCTGTCTCAAAAACCCTACCAAAAAAAAAAGTCTGAATTGTAAGAACAGGTAGTAGCAGTTTATTTAATTAGTTTACCTCCCCTTCAAGATGCCGGCATCTTGCTTAATTATTGTCTTCACTTCTGTTCTCCTATATTCTTTTTTCTGTCTCCCATTACTCTCTCACACACACCAGAAAATCTAGAATCAAGAAAGAAAGAAAGAGAAGGGAGAGAGGAAGAGAGAGGGAGGGAGAAGGAAAGAGAGAGAGAGAGAGAACAATCCTCCAGAAATACTTCTGACCACAACTTACATCTTTCCTTTTCAAACTAAACAAGGAAAGGTGACTGAAAGGGAAAATGTTGATGGTTGGTTACAGAACTGTAAGAAGTCCTTAGAAGATGTTGCATAGGTCCTATTTCTTTTTTCTTTCAGGTCCTAACTCCTCTTGTCCCTATTTTTCAGTTAAGCCAGTGGGAAGAACATTTGTAAGATGAAGCATCTCTTTCTGAGTTTTTTTTTGGGGGGGGAAATAATTGTTACAATAGCACTTAGCACATTTTCTTCACTGAATGTTCCTTCTTGTCAGGTATGGTGCTATGTGCCTATAATTGCAGCCTCTCCACTGGCTGAGGCAGAAAGATCCCAACTTCAGGGATCACCTGAGAAATTCAGTGAGGCCCTGTCACAATTTTAGAAGAACTGAGGTAGAGAACTTGCCTAGCATGCATAAGGCCCTAGGCTTAATTTCCAGTGACTCCCTATCTCTACTCCCACCCATACACAAAAGTTCTTAGGTAGAGCCAAAGAAAACCACCATCCCAGGATTTTCTTCTTTTCCATTTCTGAGAAAGCCTGACTAATTTTAAGCACTAGATAACGTGTTCTCTTAAAGAATACAGGTCCTCCCCCAACCCCCCGTACTAGAGATCAAACCTTACGCTTGCCAGGCAGGTGCTGTGCCACTGAGCTACATCCTAGGCCCAGTGTTCTCTTTTTTGTTTGTTTGTTTGTTTTTGAGACAGGGTCTCACTTTTGTGGTTCAGGCTGGCCCTGAACTCAGCCTCAGACTCACATCACAGCAATCCTCCTGCCTCTGCCTCCCAAGTGCTGGGATTACAGGCGTGAGCCACCACGCCCGGCACTGTGGCATGTGGTACTGGTTGCTGCTGGGTGTGAGTCTCCACGCCCAGTATTGTATGTGGGTATCGAGGATCGAACCCGGGTCCTTGCATTTGCAAGACAGGTGCCGGAACCACTGAGCTAAATCCCCGGCGCCGGCCCAGTGTTCTCTTAAATAAAAAGACAAATGACTATTGGGTTTAAATTGCTGGATTTTATTAAGATAATTGGCAAAATTTCAACATACTCCTTTACTTGAATGAACAGCTTTAATAAAATATTACAACTGAACTCAAAAGTGATCTGTAGAGTGGGTTTGTAAATTGGTACGTTTACTTAGTAAGAAATTGTTCATTTCACTCGCTTCACTCCACAGAAAATTCATTGCAGATAAATGTCATAAACAATAAAAAGCCTGTCTCACCAGAGAGCACCTAGAAAGTTACAATGATGTATTTGGATTAGTTAATACATCAGAGTCAAAGCATTTCCTTTTCATAGGCAACTGCTGGGTCAGTCTGGAGTTTCCTATCCTATCTGATAATTTCTAATTAGTAATAATAGTTTTTGAAGTAGATAAAACGCTGCTGGAGGAAGTAGCAATTAGTCTTTAATATAGTGCCCTTTGAAAGATGGTTGTGTTATAATACTGGCAATATTTTGTTTTGAAAAAGACATTTAATCTTTTCACAGGTGAGAACAGAAGAGTGGGTACTTATCTCTTAACAGCACATGGTTTTTAAAAAGTGAAAAAAAATTCATTCTTTTGCTAATTTCTGACTCAAAAATCATCTGGAAGGTGTGAACAAAACTTACAGTATCCCCTTTTATGGCATTGCTTAGGTGAGAATGCTTACTGAATAAACACACTGTTTAAAAATTTAGATCATTTTCTCACCAGCTCATCAAGCCTTTGATAGGGAAGGACATACTTGAGCCACAGCAGTTTTATCTGTAAACACAGAACAATTCATGCGTCATTTGCATCAGCATTGATGTCGCAGTTCTTACTGGCACAGTGTTCCAACAATGGAGTGTGGTTGTCCTGAAAATGCAGTGTTGATACTATACCACTATAAATATGGTCAAAGTTGACTTAGTGTTGACACTGACATTGTTGACATTGTCCCTGGAAAAGATGTTACCTTCAAGGAGTCTCCGAGTTAAATGTAACAGGAACTTTTAATTGTATCCTTCAAGGACAATGGATGGCACTTCTAGGTAAAGAAAGGTTTTATATACATATGTGTTCCTACCTGACCCCTGTAGTACAGACCTAAACAGGATTAATCCAAGTAGGTGGTGCTATAATGTTGCCTAACCTTAGATATCCCTCAAAAGTACACATCTAGAAAGTGAAAAAGGAAACCTTTAAGTTAGGGACTGACTCCCTTTGAAACTCACAGTGAATGTACAAGGAGTTTGTAATAACTTCATTTGGTGGCTTGAAGTCTGTTTCCCTAACCAATAGTACACTTTCTTGTTTCTATTTTACTATTTCCTATTCTAATGAAACTTGGTTTAGCAGGCAAACAAATCAATGCAGATCATGTTAACTTGAAAAAGGGATACTGCCACTCTTCAAGGGTTGAGTGTAGAACTTTCACCACCACTAAATTACACAATGAATAAAAGTATAAAACACATAATTCACAGACTATACCTCAGCATTAACAGTTAATATATAATATATTCTTTTATATCTGTCTATTTTTACAATCACCAGATACACCATCATTAAATACAAGTTATATAATGTGTAGATACCAATAGTTAGAGGGTTACTTATTGCTTACGTTAGCAAGCAGCAAATAAGGGCACAGGATTGGAACAGAAGGGAACTACTTTCTATCACCAGTGGCATTAAGATATAACACTGCATTTCACAAAGCACTGCTTTTTATCTAGTTTATAGGACCAAGAGCAGCATATATCAGACCAATAACCACTACTTTAATATTTATTATAGAATTTTAAAGGACTTACCTTACAAATGGTACCTAACTACCCTATAAGTATGCATGTTGTAAACAAATGAATAGTTGCTATTTTTTACAAGAGAACTACTTTATTTTCTAGAGAGCTAATGGTAATGAGACATGGAGTTAACACTGCTATATAGTCAGACCTACAAAACCCATACCATTAGCAATGGGTCTGTGTTTGTCTCAGTTTCATCCAACCATTTTTTCCCTACTGAAAAGCTTATCACTTGCAGCTACTTTCCTTTTGCCTTATGTCAAAAGCATCACTAATATACAACTACAGAAAATTTAAATTTTTTTACTTAGCTAAGCATTTTGGACTATAATGTATACCAGTATTCTGCTGCCTTTGTGTTTTCTTGTTCCCTTAGATAACTTGATTTGAAACTGACACTGCATCAGAAGGGCTGTCAACAAGATCTAGGCTTCAGAAAATGACAGATATGAATGAGGTCCATGTATTGGGCAAAGAATCAGAATGATGAAAAAGTTTCTAATACTATAATTGGAGCCATGGTTACTCTTTCAACTGTGTCACAAGACTTAAGGAAAGAATGAATGACTTCAGAGTCAAAAGAAAAATACTGAAAATCTACTTACATTCAAATTTTTAAAAATAAAATCTGTAGATTAACAATCAGATCATTGCTAAAGTGAAGCTTTGTTTAAAAAATTACTTGATACAGCTATACTGGCACCTGTAATACGCTGCCATCGTCTATATCTTACAGGTTAGTGAATTGTAACTTTGCTCTGTCCTGGAACAGAAAAATTGTACATCATGTAAAAACATGATTAGGCAGTGGACATCTGTCATCAAGAGTGTATCTGACTGAGCAATCAGTGCAGCGGGGCCACTCCTGTCGACGGGCATGGCAGGCCCACAGTTGGTGAGGGAAGGCTAACATGGAGATACTCGTGATTCTCAGAATCAGAGGCTGCTTTGCCGAGTGAAAGTTTATTTGCTGTCTTTATCTGAAGATATGCTTCTGGCTTCAAGTGGCAGAAATAGCAAAAACCAGATGATTTTAAGCTATGAAATATAACTAAATACTGAAATGAGAAGCACGCATCCTGTTTCTACAGTTTGAATTGCCTGTAGCAGGACTCTGGCTTGTCTTCCAGTTACAACTGAACAGACTTGGCTCTCGGTAATCTGCACTGGCCTTTGCACTTGGCCTTTGTGTTCACTTTAGGCAGTACTTTCAGTCTCATTCATACTAATTACTTTATTCCCCTGGGGAACAGTTGTATATGCCCATGCTGTCTGTGAACTTAAAAAAAAGGTAGAAAATATACAAATGCTATTTAACTTTCTTTTATAAATGGCATTTTGATTCTCATATATTTGTACCTGACATCATCTCTATTAAACCAGTTTTATTCCTGAGATGAGGGTACAGTGAAAAACATATTAGCATCATAGATTAAAATAGTGGTTTTCTAAAATGACAAATAATAAAAATTCCACCAAAAGCACCATGACAGGTATGAAACTCCCAAATAACTACAGCCCTAAGAAATATTTTTAATTCAAAAAAATGTTCATAGTCTTTTATGTTACAGGAAAAAAAAATCAGTAAGTTTTGACTATATCCTGCCTCAGAACTCTGAGACTATGACACCGTTACATTAGCTTTCTACTTTTATTGTTACCAGTTAAAATCCATATGGCTTTTAGTCTGTTACCTACCCAAAAAGGGGGAGAAGGATCCTTCATAGACCCAAGATCTTGAAAGACATTTCCCAACTAAATTCTGCATTGACTTCCCATAGATACATGAGGCACGTCAGACCAGACTTCAGCTGAACTGCGAATTCCACACTACATCCTGACTGAAATAACTTCAGGCTTCCACTAGTGACGTGAAGGGATGGTGGGGTGGAGGTGGGGGATGCTGTGGAGACACATCACAGGGACCAATTACATAATTTTGCTAGTGAAACCGCCAATACTCTTTTTTTTTTTAGTTTGAAACACTATTTTGAGTCTCCTAGAGATCTATTTACATTTAAGAATTGAGCCATTCATGGATTCATAATGAAGCACATGTGTTTTAGAAATGTCTACCTTGTTTCTACTCTGATAGTGCTGTTTTTGATTGAGGGAGAGCTAACTAGCCTACTTTAATGAAAAAGTACTATATTTTACAGCTTCCAAAAACATCTGGGCATGGAGTACCATTACTCTTTCTGGCCTTCCTTATTGTGTGTTCACTGTACCCTTTCCAGCTGTTTTCCCTCCATGGCACAGAGCTTTTTAACATCCTATTTCTCTTCCCACTTCGAATAAGTGAAGTCAGACTAATGCCTGTTTTGTGGGAAGGCTCTCGAGCAGAAAGAAAAGAATAAAACTTCTGCCGCCTCTTGGAATAGTAGTGGCGTGAATGATACAATCTAGAAACTCTTTTCCCCAGGGATTTGAACTGTTCATTTTCCAACTCAGAAGAGAGAGGAGACAAACTCTCCATTCTGTATATCTGCTGCCCTGTGGAACCCAAATTAAAAGAAACAGAGAACTCTCCAGCACCACTCCATTCAGGCAATGATGATTGAACTGATTTTTCCTCCATCATTAGCTCATTAGTAAGATTTCCTTTCTTTGATGCACCAGGACCAAACATTTCAACTGGTGGCAAAAACTGGGCACTGTGAGGTTTGCTTGCTTCTAATTGTGTGAGATCTAGGTAGCCTGGGTCTTCCAGCACGTTGATTTGGGACCCTGGGCTGAGGCTGGTTCTATCAGTGAATGAATCCACACGCCCATCATAACCTAGATCGGCTGGTGCTGAGCACTGGTGCTGAGGCCAAGGGCGTTTGCACTCTCCATGATTCTCCTTATCATCCCCACCATCTTCTTGCCCTCCTTGAAAAGAGTTCTCTGTCCAATCTGATTCCTCACTAACATTTACAGCTTTGTTCATGTCCCTCAGGAATACCACAATAACAGTGATGTTATCACTTGACCCAGCATCACGAGCTGATGCCACTAATTTGTGGGCGACCATGCTGCTGTCTCCATTGTTTTCTTTCAAGTGGTCAGACACAACTTTCACTGCTTCATCAGGGTTCACAGTATCATAGAAGCCATCACAGGCCAGAATGAGGTAGTCTTCGGTCCCATCCAAGACAGTAGAGGCAGAGTCTGCATCCCCACAGATGTATGGCTTATGTTCAGCATCTCCTGTGGGCATTAGAAAGTAGAGACATCAGAAGGTAGACTTTCATTTAATTCAATGCTTAGGACGTTCATGGTCAAGCCAGGCATGGTAGCACAAGCTGATAATCCCAACACTCTGGGAAGGTGAGGCAGACAAATTTAAGCCCATCGTGGGCAATTTAAGCAATTTAGGGAGATCCTATTTAAAACTAAAAAAATTTAAAGGCTAGGGATATATATATATAGCTCAGTGCAAAGTTTATGGCCAGTGTCATGAACTGATCACAATTTAATGGAAAAATTTTATAATTTCAGGTAATATACACTCTGAAGTTCTCTGTTAAGCAGGTATTGCTTATGTCTTAATTCCAGTCAATTACCAGTTACCAGGCTAAGCCCTTTGCCTAGCATCTACTCTGAAGCCTGTCCTCTATCTAGCTGTCACATAGGCTTTGCTGACTATGACAGCAGGTAAGGTAGATCTAAATTTGTTGTACTGAAAAGTTTAGTTCTACACAGAAAAGCTTTGTTGATTTGCTAGTGGTTAGATTTTACTTAATTGCAACTTGAGTACCAATACACTTGAAAAAAACAAACCAGAAGTTCTCATCATTCTCTTCTTTAAACAAGTTTTGTTCTGTCCTTAAGTAAAGTTAATAGACTACTTCATATTTCAAGTGCAAAGGAGGGTTTGCATTACAAGAAATATAAAATATCAATTGCATTTCCCTCAAGGCAGGAACACCATATGGTTTATCCAGGGCCTCATACAGGAATCTAAAATGCAGGTCTCTTGGTCCCCAGTCTCTTTGGCTTTCATCTCTTTAATGCTGCTTTAACTTCTAAGGACAAAAAAATACACGACCATTTTCTTCTTGCTTTTAGAAATTTTACCATGTCCTTGATTTCTTTGTATATCTCTGATTAACCCCCTCTTCTGTCTTTAAGTAAGAGCCTCTTGCTTATTAACAACTGTGAGAACCTCAAGACCCTACTAGGCCTTTCTTTTCTTGCTTAGTTCATTTACTTAGAATTACATTTGAGCAGGGTCTTTAAGTTAGTTATTAGCAGGAGAGAAGGTCCTTCACTTGGGGGAACAGCATAAGCAAAGACACAGAGGCTGCCATTAGGGAGTGGTGCGTAGTAGAAACTGGAAACTGGGACATTCTAAGCTAGGGTTCTGTCACCAGCTACTGAGATAACTGATCACCTGCAGTGCCTTTGGACACTACAGCGTTCATTCACTGTGTATTTTTATTGTTTTCCTTTAGGTACCTGGAGAGAACCTATCTGGTAGTGGTTCAGAACACTAGGGCTGCTTTCAGACTGCTGATTCTAACTCCTAGCTTATTACTTATACAACTGTCCTTAATTACTGTCTTTTCTATTGCACTTAAATCAACTTTTTTACTAGGAGAAGATAATATGAAGATAAACTAATTTAAGTGACATAGCTATGATAGTCACTGTTTCTAATATCTGTTCTAGGTTCTTTCTTGCTCCCAAACAATTTCTTTCCAGCATTTCACACCCCTGTTTAATTCTCAGGTAGGTCTGGAAGGTTCAATCGGAGCCCTTTGGATAACTCTCCTAGAACCAATGTGAGCAACATGCACTACCTATTCAGCAGGTTGTGTGACTGTCTACAAGAAAAACACACACAAAAAAATAGCCTAGAACATTAGCCAGCTGTGGAGTGCTATAATCCCAACACTTGGGAGGCTGAGGCAGGAGGACCGCCATGAGTTGGAGGCCATCCTGAACTACAGAGCAAGACCCTGTCTCAAAAACAAAAACAAAAAAGTTACTTAATATAATGACTTGTTAGTATTATCTGTAAGGTAAGATACCAGTCTTTTGACCCTGAAAGTTCCCAGCTGCACTTGTGTTCTCGAAAGTGTAACTCCCTCTTACTCCGCTAGGTTCTCTTCCATTCATTCATTCAGTCACTGTTTCTTATAATAGTCAAAACCATCTTCTCGAAGCATGGTTTTGATTTCCTGAACTTCACTTCTTTACTGTGATGCTTCCCAATAGCTCGTTAGAGCTAATTAAAATGTCCAATCATGGGATTCAGTACCCTCCACCAATCCACTTAATTTCCCTTACTCTACCTGACTGAATTATCATTATTTTTAAAATTCCACCTCTAAAAATAAACATGATCTTAGTCATACTGTTCCCAAAAGTCTTGTTTCAGTGCTACAATTAAAAGACTACTGCAACTGTTGGTTTGGAACAGAACATACAAAGATTTGCACAGAGAAAATGCTGCCAAAATTCTGGCTCTTCACCTGCTCTACTGTTGGTGTCAATTTCATGACATTTCGCCCCCAATTTTGGTAGGAGGGCATGAATATCCATTTCATGGTAGAAATGGCAACATCCCTTTGTCTTCAGCCTCCTCTCTCCATATGCTGGGAAACATCATGCTTCTGTCAACTTTGGATCATGAATCTGAAGGGCTCATGGAGAGAAATAATTGAAAAGCTTTTCATTTTCAAAACTTTATCATTTACTGAATGTCTTCAATTCTATACTGCTCCCAAGTTAAAAAAATTTTTTTTTTCCAAATCAGAAGTGTTCTTTTTCCTTTTCAAAGTTGACCTGTCTTGGTAGGTCTCTCTCATTTTCAGTTTCTCCTCTACCTACTCTTTTTCCTGTAAACACATTCAAATCTAAAATTTCTTCATTCTAAAAACAGAAGCGGTAAAAGCGTCCTTTTTCCACATCAGCTTTTGCCTCAAGCCGGCACACTATTTCCTCTCTCCCTTTCACAATCAGACTGCCCAAGAAATGAAATCTGTTTGTTCCCATGTTCCTGCCTGCTTTTGGTCACTTTGTTGTTTTCTACAACCCTTCCCCCATTTATATTTCTTTCAAGTATCATACATTATTTCCTAATTATTAAATTCTATCTCTTTTAAACCCAACTCGCACCTACCTCTGTAGCACTCAACACTGTTGGCTTCTTGCTCTTACAAAGCCTCTTTCCCTATATCTGTAACACCCGTACTTCTCTATCTCCGCTTCTCTATCTCTAGTAGCTTCTTGGTTTGCTTTGCTGACTCTCTCGCTGACACTAATATTCATTGTTGCTAAATGTGCCAGACGTAGCTGTAAGTATGGTGCATGTGCTACTCCATTTAACAGGAAGATTCCATCAGATAGGTACTGCTATTATTCCTACTTTACAAAAGAGCAGATAGACCCTGAGAAGGGAATTAAAATTTCCCAAAGCCCACAGCCTGTCACATACAACTTGAGTCTGTCCGTGGTATTATTCTCCCTAATGTAACGAGTCCATGGCATCTTCTTTTTTTTTGAGACAGGGTCTCACTTTGCAGTTCAGGCTGGCCCTGAGCTCAGCCTCCAACTCGCATCACAATCCTCCTGCCTCTGAAGTCAGCCTCCAACTCACATCACAGCAATCCTCCTGCCTCTGCCTCCCGAGTGCTGGGATTACAGGCCTGAGCCACCACGCCCGGCACTGTGGTATGTCTACTGGTTGCTGCTGGGTGTGAGTCTCCACGCCCAGTATGGTATGTGGTCACCGGGGATTGAACCCGGGTCCTTGCGCTTGCAAGACAGGCGCCGGAACCACTGAGCTAACTCCCCGGTCCCCATGGCATCTTCTTAAAACATGCATTCCCTGGGCAATGTACCTATGTCTGTAGTTTGCTTCCCCTTTTGCTAGCATCATTGTCTACATGCAATGAGTTCTCAAACCTCTGTTTCTTAATCTAGAACTTTCCGCTAAGCTCCAGATATGTATTTCCAATTATATATTCTCTTCCTGGTCATCCCACAGGTACTCAGACTATAAAATATGTCCTAACAACTGATTCATCTGTCCTCCCCATCTTCAAACTGGCTGCTTTATTACAAATGCTTTATCTTTCCAGTGACAAGTTAGAAATCTGAAGTTAGCTTTCCTCTTCCCCATACCATTCTGTCTCCTCAGTTACACCTTCTTTCATCTCTTTTTCGGCTGCCCCCTCACTGTATCAAATGTATCCACAGCCCCCTGAATCATCTCCCATCTAGGTGCTTTGTACACTAGTCCACCTATGTTATATCTGAAAAAAATGCAAATCTGATCACGTGGCTCTCCTGCTTATTCACCTGGTAAAGTTCAGCCTCCCTAAGCTTGAACGTGAAGTCCTTCAGTCTGGTACAGACACAAGTCTCTTAGCACTCGCCCTCAGTCTTAGCCTCCACTGCTTATTACTGTTCCTAGCACACACCACACCCTTTCACTCTCAGGTATGTATACTCCTTTATGTACCTGGGATTTCCTTTCCTCAAAAGTCCTTTCCTCTATGACATACCTACTTTATTTTTAGACTGCGATTTTTTCAAGGACATTCTTTAGTTTCACTTTGTGCTCTGTTTTTAGAATCAAGAAAAGACGCATCCTTTACTAAGTTTTTGTTCTAAAACAAGCATTAAAGATAACCCTGAATCTTCTGACAAAGACAGGAGAGATCAAGAAAAAGGTCTTTGGTTAGAGTTGTCAAAAACAATTCTTTATAGGAATTATTATTTTAGAAATGAGAAATTTCCTCCTCTTTGGCCCTGTTCCAGATTTCCTAATAGCTCCATCAATGAAAGGTGAAGCTACAGTTTTTAGGAGGTTTTTGTAGAATCTCTTAGCTGTTTCTCTTTGAGCTTCAGCTGCTTGTATTTGGGCCACTTCACAGCTTGCCAGCACCTCCCCAAAGAGTGGGAGGAACTCAAATCATTGGGGAAAGTAAATCATTCCTTTCAGATTTTCTTACTGTTTTAGAATATCTGGTAATACATTTGGAAATTAGATTTGAATTCTATCCATGCTAATACTACATCCAGTTATTCCTTTTCTTTAGAGAGGCAAAGATTGTTCATATCCTCTATGAAGACAGACAATGATTTATTCTTTTAAAAACCAGGAAGTTATAGCAAATTACAAGGCCTAAAATAAAGCAGGCCCAAAGTGATGCAAATAGCTCACTTCATTGAACCTATACCCTTGCATTTTTTTCCAATCAGCTACTTAATCTTTATGTTGTAGACAGTATCACTGATGTTCATTTTATTTAGAAAAATGTACATCCTACCAACACAGGTTCTTTGAAATCCAGGATTATCGGAAAAATTATTGTAGTCCACTTGAAAAATAGTTTTCATATTAGAAAGTACAATGATATCTATGCATTCTAGTTTTTAACATCATTTTAAAATTCATTTAAACAATATAAAGATATTAATGAGAACCTTCATTCTCTGGAAAATACTGATTTAGGCCAAATATGCCAAAAGTAGAACAAAATAACGATTGCTATAGTGTAAGGAGATTTGTATTCTAATAGTTAAAAGGTTTTTTTTTTTAATACATATAAACTAGTAAATTTGGCATTTCTTGTTTTGGCTCCCTTTCAAAATGGAATTTAACTATATAAATAAATGTCATAAATAAGAGGTATTACCCAGTTGTTATTTGAAACATAATAAGCATTCTGATATAAATCATCATCTCAGGGTCCTGTGTTTCAGAGTTACTGTGAGACAATGGGCTAGAAGAGTACAGTTTAGAGAAACAAAATTAATTTGTTTTTTCCTACCTATTGCTCTGGAGACTGACAGACTTCCATTGACCCTCCAGGCACCAAACCAGACTACACAACCTCCAAGGGCCTCAATTCGCTGCTTTTCATCCTAAACAGCGACGCAATAAAAAGAATCAAATAACTGGATTCAAGATTTATTCATCTATTTTAACAATTAACAACAACAGATAAAACTCATCAGCTTCCCAAAAAAGTTCTCTGTATTCTTCCTTTGGAAGATGGGCACAGTTGCTGAGATTAATGGCAGTCATTGATTGAACCCTAACTGACCACTAGAACACTGGCTTTCTCAGGTGTGTTTTAAGAGAAGAAATCATACTTACCTCTCTGTCTGGTTTATGTGGCTTCATAAGTTCAACAGCTTGGCCTTTTCTCACGAGCATAACCTGGGAATCACCTACCCAGGCCACGTGTAGCATGTTGCCTCTGATAAAAGTCACCACTCCCGTGGTTCCACATCTTAAGCTCTGAAAATAGTTTAAATATTACTAAAGCGAATGAAAAGAACTAGACACCAAAATCTCATTGGGGAGTAATTTGTAATAGAAGCTTTTCATTTAGGAGGCAGACTATAAGGGATGATCAAAATATATGGTAAATGAATTTTTAAGTTTATTTCAGTAAAAGACACATTGCCACTAATACTCCTCAAAATATTCCCCTCTGTCTCAGACATACTTATCCCATCATTCTTTCTCTTTGTGGGGCAGTTTTAGAAGTCTTCTTTTGGGTGCCATCCAACAGAAAGACAGGCTTAGAGAAACATTACTGTGTGTCTTCATCCACCTTATTCACCAGATCTGGCACCACATGACTTGGTTCTTTCCCAAAGGCAAGATGACCATGAAAGGTGAACATCCTGAATCGAGTCAAGGACACAAAAGAGGACTTCCAGTACTGCTTTAGGGAGTAGCAAGAATGATGAGATAACCGTGTTCCAAGCCGGAGGCTGGGAGGTGGTGTCTGAGGGGAGTTACTGGCAGTGTCTTAGTATGTTTTTTAAAAATTACATATTGGGGCCCGAGAATGTAGCTCAGTGGCTCCATGCCTGCCTTGCAAGCGCAAAGTCCTAAATTCAATTACTCCCCCCAAATTAAATATTGAGCTGGGAATTTAGTGCACTGGTGCCATGCTCACCTGGCAAAAGTACAGGGGTCCTCAGTTTGCTTCCCAGTAATGAAACCAAAATTAAATATTCACTTGCTATATTTTTATCATACTTCATATTAATAGTTTTCACAAGTGGCAATTTGTGTTTCTCAGTATAATCTTATATGTATGTATATAAATCCATCTGATCTGTGATATACTAGATGGGGATGATTATTAATTCTGTGTTAAATACAGAATTTAAAAACTGGCAGGTTGTTGCTCAAGAGTAAGTAACTGATTAAAATAGAACTAAAATTCTTTTGCCTTTCATTTCATTGCTAAAGCTACTGAATAGAACCTTAAAGACTACCATGTTCTAGTCTGTTTTATTACTGGGCTGCTGTATGTTTCATCAATATATTAGATATACAAAATAATACATAAAGCATCTGTCCAGTATACAACAAATATGGCAAAGATAAGAGGCCGAGAGATAGCATGCATTCTCTGCAACAGTAAGATGCTTACACCTTTAAAAATAATACCTTCCTTAGAATATTTTTAGAGATTTTTGTTTTTGGAACACTGCATGAAGAACAGCCTAGAATTTCCCTGCAGTAGCTACCACTGTACTTAAGGCTTTTGATCCTACTATAGTGAAATGACATCTCCATGTGATATGAGTCACCACCAAATGAGCATGACTTTGTTACTAAGGACCTGGCCTAAATTAGAACCAGTGCGTCAGGGGTGGTAAAGGGCCTCTTGGATCCAATAGGAAAAACAACTTCTCATTTTCCCTATACAGGGAAAGTTTGTTATAGATCCTCACCCACCGATAAAATGTCTTCCCACACAGAATGTTCAAAAATTCAGCCCTCTGGAACACACGATAAAGACGCTGCAGTGCATATGCCCCCGAGAGAACAGGAGGCAGGGCTGCTGCACAACAGGAATAGCTACTTTTCCACAGCAGTTTGTGGCACATGGCAGAACAAGGAGCAAGTGACTGCTGGGACAAACTTAAATTAGTCAAGAGAACTGTTGGTAGAACTGAGACTCTGGGACCTGACAAAACTAATGAGGTTAATGGGGGAGGGGAGCACAGCTTTATAGAGACAGAGGAATAGGAATAAACTAGAGAATGAAAGAGACAAAATGATTCTCTTTGTCTCATGCTGGTGATTACAGATCACCTATTGGGCCAGGTCTTTTCCTTAAGTTAGAATTTGAGATCCAGCAGCTTTAAGAAAGACTGCCAAGCAGAATACTGATGCTCGAGAGATTGGGAAGGTCTCAGGTCAACCGCTGTTACTTATTTTCTGGCCCCATTTCCACACGTAGTGGTTAACTTACTCATTAGCATATTAAACCAAACTTAGGCTTGGAGTACAGATACAGAGTATTTCCTTCAATACCAAGTATTTGTAGATAACTGTTTCATTAATTCTAAGCCCTACTATTGCTTTTAGTACAACTATGAGGTTAAAAAAATTGATTACCATGATTTGTCCAACACCACTTTAAAGAGATAAAGTCAGATAGCAGTGGTGTTTCTGGGGTTTTTTGGTTCCAGGGAGGCAAGCACCAGAACCACTGAGCTAAATCTCTGGCCAGAAATGTTATTTTCTGTGTGTATCTAATTCTGTCATTTTAAAAATTAAAAAAATTATTTTTTTCTATTGACCCTCAGTTAAAAATCCAGTGGAGAAAACTGTTGTTAATTATATGCTGATGCCCAGAATAATTAATTTTTTTTTACTTTTGATCTTATCATAGACTCCATGAATTTCATTCAGAGTAAAAACACTTAGCATTCTAGCACATGAATTAGGACTTTTCTTCCTGTTAAAAGAAAATCAAGGATCATCTAAGGATTCACCTTCCCCAAGGAAATTTTCCTCAAGAGATACACAGCAAACACTGCCTACCCATTTAGAACCGAATGTATGGAAATAATCCCATTTTCTGTTTCTTTTTTAAAACTACTGTTTTTGTTTTATATTCATCATATCCAGATCTTGTCAGCAAGAGTACTCAGAGATGTGGTCCTGCTGTGAATCTGACAAGCAATAGGGAATTAAAAAAAAAAAGATAAAACTCACTTTCCAAAGCCAGCAACGATTATGGAAATGAATCTAGAATATCATAGCTTCTGACTTTCTATATAGTACATCACTCTACCCCTCTAAAAACCATCCCTAATAAGGGAATTAGACAGAAAACTACAAATTTAGTTTGTAGAATCCATCATGGTGGGTCACTTAGAATCCATCATGGTGGGTCAAGAAAACTAGTTTGGATAATGCCTACCCAGGACGAAAAAAGTTCTAAAGAGCCTGGTGGCCCCCCCACCCCAAATGCATGACCGGCCAGAACGGAGGAGAAGGTGGCCTACCTCCCTGGCTGCCTTCTGCACAAAGCGCTCATCAGTGACCCGGAAGGCCCGGCACAGAGCCTCGGCAGGGTCGTGGGGGAACATCTCCTGCCGTACAAGGTTAACATGTAAGTGGATGGAAGCATAAATGGCAGCATCCACTCCCCCGTGGCCATCAAATACTGCAAAGTAAGCTTGTTCTTCTTGGTCCTGTCAATACAAACACAGAACAGGTAAGAGTTGAGTACAATCTGATTCCTCCTCCTCTACTGCACCTGCCACTCAGGTAATGAGTCTGCATTTCCTTCTCTAACATGTCTCATCAGTTGCTGAAATACCTGAGATATGAGGGCATCTGTGTTTACACACGGAGCCCTGGAACACATCATGCCCAATTAGCCAGGCTGAAGTGCCCTCTCCGAAAGTTGTTGTCTTGCACCATGGAAACCACCCACATACATTTGCTTCAAAATTGCTGTAACAAGTTTTGGGAGGAGGAGAAGAGAGGGAAGGTATGAGGTAGAATGGAGGACTTTTTCAGAATGCAAGAGAACAATAGGAAATAATTAGCCTTCCAGCACAGGCCGATTATGTTCAGGTTATTTAAAATAGATATAAAAACATACATGATTTTAAACTAAAATGCTTTTTTTATACATCATTCATGGTCACACTGACTTCTCACCATAAACAACACAGTCTCCATGCTACTCAACCAAACTTGAACCACGTCAAATGTCCGAATGCCTTCCTTGGCTCTCAACTCTGCCTCACCCTGTGACTAAGCTAAGATTTAGTTTCACACCTTCTCACAAAGCCACCTGCCAGAAGAAGAAAGTCTTCCAGTCTTGTGCTTTGCCTTGACAAAGCCTAACCATAAGTCTATACGTCAGCCACTAAATATGTAGTTTACTTCTTCATCTTCAGCTCAAGTGTTTAAATTTCAGATCTGTCTTACTTAGAGAATCTGTGACTCACTTAAATCTCAGAGTCCTGAGCTCCCTTTAGGCAATAGTAATGATTTTCATTTCTTGGTCTGTTCATTTCACTTAGGCTTCCTGAAGCCACAGAGGAGTTTGTCAGATTCTTGAAAAGATCCTATTTTCTCTGGTTTTTCTGTGTTAGGTAGAGACAAACTGCTGTCTCATTGTGATCTGAAGGAATACTGAAGTTCTTTTTTTAAAAAGGTAACAAATATAAATGTCCACTGAATTATATCAAGACCTAAATATGAAATCTGCATCTAATTCAGACACTGTATTCATTTTGCAATTGAAGCAGTACCACCTATAAGGCTATTCAAGACTAACTTACTAAATAGGACTGTCTAGAAGTAATCCTGACATGTACCGTTTCTATCTGTACTCATGCAGTATTTTGGTGGGAATCAAACTCAAGACTTTGGACTTGCCAGGAAGACATGGTGCCCCTGGCCCAAGCAGTATTCATTTTTAAACTAAGTTTAATACTAGAGGAAATGAAAAGGAGGCCAACTAGATTTCTTTTAAAAGATTTATTTTCTTGAAAAAAGTATTGATGTTTTCCCTATTATAATAATGTATAATTTATGAAAACAAAAATATAAAGGAAATAAATATCACCTGTAATCCTACCATCCATAGATAACCATCAATTACAGTATCTGTTTTGTTTTTCTAGTACTTGGGAATAAACCCAGGGCCTTCTGCCTGCTAGGCAAATGCTCTTCAACTGTGCTATTCCTCAACCCTGTACATCTATATTTTTAAAAACAAAAGCAGGATCACAGTACATAAAATTTTTGTTCTATTTTTTCATTTATAGTATCAGCATTTTCCTGTCACTAAATACTGTTCAACCACATTATTTTTAAAGGCTTAGAACATGAGATGTTACCATTTTCTTTAATGAATTAAGTCATTTCAAATTTTTATTAACAAAATTGTGTAAGACTTTATTCACTTGTTTCCTTATAATGAAGAATTAGAATAAAATTATCAGATCAAAAGGTATGAAAACTTACAATTTGTTGCTCAATTTCCCTAAGGTACTTCTTTATGAGTTAGGCTTCTGGGCTAATTTTTAAATTTGAAGGAAAAATAAAAACCAAGTCATTAGGCAGAAATAAAGCCCTCAAATCTGAGTATAATCTTCAAATACATGTAACAACGCAAGGACTGTTTATCACATAGCCTTTGAATTAGATTTACATAGGCATGGTGTTGGAATCAAAAATGCAGAAATACCAACTGACAACCTATCGGCACTGATTAGACCTGCACAGCCAACAGTTAAATTCAGCTGCTAAATGAAGGAAATATTGTGATTTGTATAAATTAACTGCACCGTGATTTTTAAGTTATGGACTTCAGTGAAGAAAAGACGAATGACAGGTGAAAGGAAACAAACCTACCTCTGTTTGCATGAACATAATACATGTAATAGAAAAGGAAAGGAAGATATCAAGAAAATGATTATTAAGCTGACAAGGCTTATATGGATCCAATTTGTCAGTCACAGAGATTCATGAAATGTAATTGCAACCACTTTCCTACCTCAGGCATCAAGATTTCGCATAAAATAAAAAACTGTCTCAGCCTTAAAGGTATTCTTTTATGTTTGTGTTTTGTGTTGTAGGATCTCAATAAAAACCATTTGATTCTACTATAGAAATATTTTCCTTTATAAGATAGTTTTTTTGAAATCTAATCATTTTTCTTTTTACTTATATGTTTATAGATTAGCTCTAAAAGCCGACACTAGAAACTGGTAGCTTCTCTTGCCTTCATGGATGGGAAGTGAGTATCTGGGCTGTAAGTGATTTCATTTTCACAATTTTGAACTTTGTGAACCTATTAAAAGAACATAATGGTCCAAATTTTTTTATTTGAACTTACTCAAAATAACATTTAATAGCCACTTTGCAATCGGTCCTTCTCTAACTTACTCAAGAAATATGTAGTTCTTCTTTTCAAGGACAGTGAAAGTGTTTTTTAAATATCAGTGGCTCTCCAAAAGTGCCCTTTACCTCTAGGTTGAAGAGCATATTAAAGTCAGGGATGCAGACGTGTTTGTCCTCCATTTTCCTGCGCATGTTTTTGATGGCATGGATTGACGTCTCATAATAAAGCTGGGGCCTCCTGCGGAGAGGGAAGTCTTTCACCCAGCTGCAGCAAATCTCGTGTAGTTTGCTGAAGACGGAACGGGCCAATTTCACTGTTTCAATCTCTGTGAAAGAAACACAGGAATCCCAGTAAAGAGCCTTGTTAAACTGCTTTGCACTCGTCTGCTCGGGAAAGGCAGAAGTAGGTCACCTTAGTCAGATTCCTCAGTAGAAAAAATTCGTCTTCCTCCAGAAAAATGAAATGCTGCTTCTGAAGAGAGAAATGACAACCTCTCTAGTAGAAAATGATCAGCCAGCAAGTGCCACTAAGATAGCCTAATATCGTGAGAAGAAAACCTCGGGCTGGCTCCAGACCTTTTCTGGGGAACACTCTGGCCCCTGTGCTCTAATTCAGGTTTTTTCCCCCAGTACCAGGGATGGAACTCAGAACCTTGCTCTTGCCTGTTGAGCGCAGTGCCGCTGAGCTAAATCCCTGGCCCCTGCTGCCCTAGTTCAGAGCACCGATTGCTTCTTTGGTTGGCTGATATGGTTACTACCTACAGAGCCAAACCTCCTAGACTAGATGAATGATTGAAAGATGAACACTGGTTATCCCGCTAATTGGAATAGAAAAGGCCTATGAAAACAACTCGCTTACAAACTACAGGAGTAAGTTTACCTTATCATTTGTGTGTGTCCCCTTCTTTCTTCCTGACCTCTTCTTTTATACAGTTTCCTAACTTTTCTGTCCTGTAAATGATCATCATTTGGAACTGAGTTACATATTTTTAAATTTTCTGATATACTTATTAAGATATATTAGGTAATAGTTTAGCCCCTAGGCTAACTAGTAAAAGTTTTATATTTCTTTAAAAAAAATTAAATCATTTCTGTATGTGCGACCCCGGACAGAAAGAGGCAGCAAGCAGAGAAGCAATAGTAATAGGCTTCTTCACCACCCATGTACTGCTAGACCCTCAGAAGTCGTACAGACGTGCTGGCTTCCGAGGCAGGTCTGCCTCCTCAGTAAACAGACCTGTGCGTCAGCCTCTTCAGCAAGGCTGGATGGCGGGGAAGAGAGTGGATCTCAGATCACCTAACCTTCTACTCAAGTTGCCCTCAAGTTGGAAGTATTCAAAGAACCCTGGGGAGATAAGGTTTGCTGAGGCCAGTATTTTAGAAGCTCCTCCTCCATCTCAGGTTGAAGAAAAAAATTGTTTTACTATGCTAAGTCAGATGTAGCTTGACAGCCTGAGAAAATATGTGCCAGATGGGTACTGGCTACAGATGCCTCCTCCAATCAAGAACACAGCTCCAAAGAAGAGAAACTATATGTTCCTGAACAGCCTGGGAACTTGGACTCCCTTTTTTTTTTTTCCCTGTCCTGCCTTTGCCTTAATTTCTGACTACATTTACCTATTTTCTTATGCAGAATTCTCTTTTAAATGACTGTATTCAGGAAGTTGATTCCAAGTTTTCTTTTCTTTCCTTCCTTGTTAACTTAGTATAAGGATAGTAAATCCTGTTTTGTGGCTTTGTCTCTTAATAATTTTATGTAAATGAAACCAAGGGCACACTTGAAAATAGACATGAAGTTCAAAGGGCAAATACAGCCTCAGGTATTTACAAGGAAAAAAACAGCCTCCCTGAGACTACGGTTGTCTAACTTAATATTTTGGCTGGGTTTTTTTGTTTTGCTTTGAGACAGGGTTCTGCTTTTTGTAGTTTAGGCTGGCCCTGAGCTCAGTCACTCATTGCAATCCTCCTGCCTCTGCCTCTTGAGTGCTGGGATTACAGGTGTGAACCACCATGGCTGGCACTGTGGTATGTGGTACTGATTGCTGGTGGGCATGAGTCTCCATGCCCTGCATTGTTGTATGTGGTTACTGGGGACTGAACCCTGGCCCTTGCACTTGCAAAGCAGGCACTGAAACCATTGGGCTAAATCCCTAGCCCCTACCCCATATTTTGGCTGTTTTGAGCCCTAGCTACCACAGCTTTGTTTTTCGGTGCTAATGCTAGAACCCAGGGCTTCATGCAGACCAATGAGCCACATCCCCAGCCTAGAGACTTCATTTCACCCAGCAGTCATCTCATGGATCACTGTCACCAAGCTGGCATCTGTAGCAAGAGAGGCCCAGATACAGCCTCCCTCAGATGGATATGTCTGCATTTGACTCAGTCCCATCAGAAGATTACAAAACAAGTGAACTCAGAGATTTTGATAGAGAATGAGATAGGGTTAAAAAAAACACCCTGATATTAACTGTTAGGGTAGTTTCCACCTTCCCAGATAATAATATCAACCATCATATCATCCTTTGGTTTATGTATTCCCCTTTAGAGACCTGGACTGTCTCAAAAGATAGCTAGCTACTATCCACCTGTGGTTCTTTAAGTTAAATGCAATTTCAAATTCAACTTTGTGGTCACAGTACCTATATTTCAATAACCACATGTGTCCAGTGGCCACAAACTGAGCAACATATATAGAGGACATTTATATCTTCGCACAGTCTGTTGTGACAGAGCTGACAGCCACTGGATTGGTAAGTGGAAGCTACAACAGTTTTCTCTAGTGTTTAGTAACCACCAGCTCTATCATTCATTATCTGTGTTCCCATTTTGTTATTACATGTATTATAATAGCCACATTTTGTAGCCTGGGTTTTCTCCTATATTACATATCTAAAATATTTCACAAATAGCTAAATTTTTTTCTTTTCTTGCCTCCTCACAAAGCTGGACATGGAACCCAGGTCCACAAGTGACCGGCTAGGCAAGTGCTCTCTCTCTGAGCCACACTCCCAAACCAATTCTTCCTCTTTTTTCCTTTCTTTTGAGACAGGCCTCTCTTCATTGTTCAGCACAGCCCCCAACCTGCAATCCTCCTGCCTCAGCACACTGTGTAGACAGGATTACAGGAACACACTACCATGAGTATATTCTTCATGTTTAATCATTTTATTCCTGATTATTTTATCCATTTGCTATTTTCAGTCAAAATTTTGCCTTAATGTGTTAGTTGCTATGTAGTAAAATGCTCTTTTTTTACTTTATCTGAGTCCAAGTGCATCTTGGGGTAAATCTGTGATTCAGCTACAGAATATCATTCCTCTGGTCACAGTGAGTGGTTTGGGAATGGAAAATTATCTCAGTCTGGCCACCTGGAGTAATCCTGTGACTGATAAAAGTCAGAGCAACTGAGAAAAGCTATTTCTGTTTTCCTGGTCCATTTGAACTGGGGCAGATGAAGACATAGTGCTCCTCGCAGTCTTCTTGCCACCACAGGACGCCTGTTATCAAAGTGAAAGCCAGTACCACTGACAGTTGTACAAATGCCAGGTTCTGTTGCCAGCAGTTCAAGGTAGCCATGTGGCCCTTACCCTGGAGGGTCACCAATTAAATCCTGTTTTGCTGAAGCCAATTTGAGTCGTGTTTATGTTCACTTACAACAAAACAATGGAAGAGTATATATGGTAGGCCTTCGATAGTTACTCCCTGAATGAGGTAAGTGTTGTAGTGCATGTACAGCTGAACAGGAGGTTTGGTTTATTTTGCTGCACTACTAAGGACTGAGTCAAAGGTCTTTTTATCTTTTTGATGACAGTCTCAATTGCTAAATGGCCCAGCCTCACTAATCTCATCACTACCCCGCCTCAACCTCCCACTGTGCTGGGATTACAGGTACAAATGCTCTTAAGCAGGTTTCGGTGTACGTGTTATGTAAATACTTTTTCTTTCTGTGACTAAACATTCATTGAAAAGGGCACTGGTGTTGTCTCTTTGTTTGAAAATGTTCCTCTGAAGAATCACATGTGCTTTTGTCCTTCACAGTTTTTACAATCTTTTCTTAGGTAAACTTTGCAGGTTTTCAAATTTCTTTACACAGATTTAATTCTTTTAACTTCTTCTATGTTAGTGAAAATACTCCCTTTCTTGGGTGTTTTATGTTTTTGGTGTGTGTATATGTGTGGCACTGGGGATTGTACTCAGGGCTTGTTTGCTGAGATACATCCCTAAGCCCTTTTTATTTTTAAATTTTGACACATGGTTTCACTAACTTGCCCAAGCTGGATTTGAACTTGTAGCCCTCCTGTCTGAGCCTCGTAGAGTAATGGGATTATAAGGGTGTACCACCATGCGTTGGCTCCCCTGCTTTTAACTGTAATTCAGTATTTCAAATTGGTTTTAGTTTGTCTGGAGAGGAGTTTATCTACCATTAAAATCTGTACCAAGTCAGATGTGCAAGATCACTCAGTAAACATTCTCTTAGGAATGTCATAATTATGAAAAGAACTTTAAAGTTTTTTTTTTTTTTTTTTCTTAAAGTCTGTTCTTGGAAACAACTAAGTAGAGGGATAAAAATGCAATTCTGTGGGGAATTCATGGCCTTTAAGCCAATGACTAGTCCTCCTTTGTGTGCTCATTTCCCACTCTAATGCACAGATAAACAATATATTCCCTGTGGATATTCTTCCTAAGTGCAGTTGACAGCGAATGATTCAGGCAAAGCAGATAAGGACTTGAAAATAGATTAGAATCTCAGTGTAGTCTAAATTACAGCATAACATAAAGATATTACACAGTAATCTCTTGGAAAAATATAAAATAAGAATGATGATTGATGATAGCTATCAAAACACAAACCTTTCACTCACATTTGCTATTTTATGGGGTTCAGGAAATTCTTCCAAAGTAGGTACAAAAGGCAGCACTTCGGTCTTGCTTTAAATATTCTCCTATAGTGAGGAGTATGGGACATCGGTATATAAATAATTGCCACATGAAATGGAAAAATAAAATAAAGGGGGCGTTAAAAAGCAAAAGTTGTCCCAGTAGCAGCCCACCCACTCACAGCTGTACATTACTCATCAGTCATTAATGCTATTGTACTGAGCTGGAGCTGAGTCAGCCGTCACCCTGGCTGTAGCGGAGCATAATTTAATCTCTCTTTTTTCACTATATGCGTCAGCCCCAGAGGAAAGACCGATACTTTGTAGAAGGGATCCTATCCAATTTGACTCTGGAACAGTTCAGTTCCAGGTGAATAAATTACTCTCAGTAAAAACAGTAATTTCTTCCTTGACAATTCTCTGTCAAAATCTAAAAAGACATTCCTCACATTCTGTGGAATCTAATTATTCTAATTCATCAATATATGCTGTATTCCTGTACACTATGTTTTCAAGCAAATGCTTTAAACAGAACAAATAACAATTTCTTTACAGGTACTGGGCTGGGGAGGTAACTCAATGGCAGAGCACCTGCTGAGTATGCAAGTGGCCTTGGATTTGGTCACCTGGATCAAAGGAGGGTGATTTTTTATAAATCTTTAAGTCCTATCAAATATGTAAAAACCTGATAGATTAAAAAATATGCTTTCGTCAAGAAACAGAGTCTTTCACCAGTGTAGAGGTGCCTCTCTGTGTACCCAGCTACTTGAAAGGCTGAGGCAGGAACATTACAAGTTTGGGGCCAGCCTGGGTAACAGTGAGTCTCAAGACACAAGGGCTGTGACTGTGCCTCAGTGTAGAACCCTTACCTAGCATGTGTAAGGTCCTAGTGTCAATCCTCAGTACTTTAAGAAAGAGAGAAGAGAAGAGAAGAGAAAAGAGAAACTGAACCTTGTAATCATCTTGGAAAAATTAGATGTGTGGTGATCATGCAATTAAACCCCATACTACCAATCTGTTAGATGCTCTTTAGATATGGGATTTAATATAATTCAGGTTTCTTAAATTTTCCTATTTTTATGCCTGACTTTTTACTTGGATTTGTAAATCTAAACTAAAAATTTTAAACAGATGTGCTCACCTACCCTGCACTTTGCACCTCCCTCGTCTGCTGTGCACTCACAGTCCCCTCTTTACTTTTTCCATTTATCTAGATATTATTCATAATACTTCCTGTTGCTCCAATTACATTCTATGTACAGAACTACTTTTCAAAATACATTGATATTTTATGTCTTCTGCCCTTGTTTTATTGATTTATTGGAAGAAATTATGTCTCTTCCGCACTACTGTATAATCAACTGCTGGGTAAACACAATGGGATTTAGAATTTTACAGGTATTTTCTATGGACCCCTACATATGAGAAGACGTTAGTATTTTTCACCAAACAACGTAGAAAGGTACGTACCCACAGTCCCTTCTGTGCCGTCAGTCTCCTTTGGGATGTAGTGTGCAGAAAGATCACTCTGAAGGACTTCATCTGAGGTGGCTCTGGCCAAAGCCGCAGCCAAAAAGGAAGGGCAGTTACTGGAAGAGAAAAATAAAAGACCGTGTTCAGTAAGAATTAGAAAATAATAGATTTATTTATTAATATTTACATTAATTATATTACCTCAAAACAAAATTCGACCTTAAAATACGGTTTATTGAGAGCACTGTATGTTGGGTATGTACTGGAGAATGACACAGAGATGGCCCCTGACTGAGGATTAAGTTTTATAAAGGAAACAAACAATATAGTGACAGAATAATAGAGAGGTGGTACCTACTGACATAGAATGGTCAGGAATGCCACACTTGAAGGATAAAGACTCAGTCATGTGGATGTGGTAAGTTAGGGAGAAGACATCAGGCACACAGCTTTGTATGAGAAGCTGACGCAAGAAGGAACTGAAAGCACGGAGAAAATAAGCATAAGGGTCAGGGTCACAGCAGCAGGGACGAAGGGCGGAGGGACAAGCGAGGCCTGAGCCCTACGGACTAGGATTTGGACTCTACCCTAAACATATGAGAATTCAGACAATTTTGAGCAAGGGTGTCAAGGCCACACAAATGAACGAGAGACTGTTCTGACTGCTGTCCGAAGGAAATTAGAGATGAGCAAGAATGAAGGAAGATGACCAGTAATGACGTTGTTACAGTCCAGGTGATACGAAAAAGTGAACACATTTGAGAAGAATAATACAGAACTTGCTGTTTATTGGATACAAGGAGTGACAGAAACAGACAGCAGAGCAAAGGGAAGAGGAGAGGGAGCGAAGGAGGGGAGGAGGGAGGAGACCAGGAGACTGATCCCTGAGCGTGGGTCTGAGCAACTAAGTGAACTGGTAGAACCATCTACAAATGGAGAAATCAGGAAAAGAGCAAGTTGGTAGAAGAAATGGGGTAAAAGATAATGATCTGTGAGATATTTTAGTAAAGGTATAAAATGGTCAAGTAGACACTCTCCTAACATGATGCTCAGAGAATTTGGAAGTCATGACTGTATGGATGATATTTAATATTACAAGAATAAAAAAAAGACCTCACAGAGGAAATTAAAAAAAAAAAAAATTACTCTGGATCAATGACTTCCGTGTGCCTCCTGGCTTCCTTTTCTTGGAAAGGGAAGATTATCCTATGGTGGGAAAGTAAGTATTTGCCTCTTTAACTCGTATGTTTTCAGGTCAAGAAATTTAGTCAAGGAGTTGTAGTCAAGGAACTGGGCCCAAAGAATCTCACCTGCACCCCAGCCTGGCCTCTTTGAGATCTCAACCGCAAGCTTGGGCCTGATGACGTACGGCATGCGATCTGGGAGACCTTAGAGGTAAGGACGAGTGCATATTGCACGTGGGAAGCATGTGAAGTGTATAGTCAGAAAATATTGGGGCAGTTTGTGTTTCTAAACAAAAGGCTCAGCAACAGTTCTGGCTCCACATAAGGTATTTTGTTTTACTCTTTTTTTTTTTTTTTGAGATAGGGTCCTGCTGTGTATTCCAGACTGGCCTTGAACTCACAGCAGTCTTCCTGCTTCTGCCTCCCAAGTAGTGAGATTACAGGTTTACTCTTCAATCCTCCTGCCTCTGCCTCCCAGTACTGGGATTACAGGCGTGAGCCACCATGCCCAGCTACTCTGATTTTTAAAATGTGGCAAAGTAATGTTCCATAAATTCTAAAATTTGGTTATCGAGAGATCATGTGGCCCCAGGCTTTATCTTCCTTCCTCTCTTCTTCCAGAAGATCCCTTTTGGAATCAGCTACCATGTTGTGAGGAAGCTCATAAGGAAACACCACATGAATAGGCTTCCGTAGACAGGGTCTGAACTTGAGCCTCAACTACCTGGCTGTAAATGCACACCGGCCTTCAGATAAGGCCCATCCCTGGCCTGAGTCTTCCTTCATCTAAGGCTCTAGACCTCATGGATCAGGAGACAGGCTGACTGCTTTGCCCAGTCTGAATTCCTGACCCAGAGAAACTGGCACATATTAAATGATTATTTTATGCTACTAAGTTTTATGACAATTTGTTACACAGAGTAACTGAAAACCCAACATTTAAAACCCTGGTTCAGGGCTGAGGATTTAGCTCAGTGGTCCGAGCGCCTGCCTTACAAGTGCAAAGTCAATGGTGTACCTGCTTTAGCAGTTTCTTAAACTTTAAACATAAAGTTACCCAAGGCCTAGCAGTTCCATTTGTAGATAATATGTACATAAGAAATAAAACATATCCATTCAAAGACTTAAATATGAACGCTGGGGAGGTAGCCTAGTTAAGGTGGGCTAAGATGTTGGATAAATGCAGTATATTTATACAATGGAATATTATTCACCGCACAAAGAAGTATAGCACTGTATTTGTACTGTAACATGGATAACCCTTGAAAACATTAGAAGGAACAGAGGGGCCAGGGATTTAGCTCAGTGGTTCCGGCGCCTGCCTTGCAAGTGCAGGGTCCCTAGTTTGATCCTCAGTAACCACATACAATGCTGGGCGTGGAGACTCACGCTCACTAGCAATCAGGACCACATACCACAGTGCCAGGCGTGGTGGCTCACACTTGTAATCCTGGCACTCAAGAGGCAGAGGCAGGGGGACTATTGTGAGTTCCAGGCTCACTGGGGCTTACATAGAAAGCTCAGTATAAAAAACCAAACCAAAACAAAAAAAGTAACAGAGGCTAAGACCATGTATCCCAGGATTCCATTCATGTGAATGGTCCATAGGCAAGTGTCTGTAGAGAGTACAGATAGCTTAGGAGTGGCAGACAGGTTGGAGGAGAGGGGAGCACGGCGATGGTTGAGTATGTTTTTAGAGAGGAGAAATTTTTCTAAAACAGATTATGAGGATGGTTGAACAAATGACCACATTAAAGCCGTTGAAATGTACGTTTTAAATAGATTAATCAAGAATCACCGAACAGAATTTAAATGCTTTGTCAAGAATCACTGCATCAGACCAGAATGAGCTGGTTAGTGGATGGTAAAGAGGTTTGCACAGAGGGGAAATGGATGTGGGACAGTAACTGGTAGGAGACATGGGGACAGGGAAAGTGTGTTGCTCTTTCTTCTTTTTATTACTTTTGGTATCAGGGATCGAACTGGGGACCTTGTGCACGTGAGGTAGGTGTGGTGCCACTGAGCTACATCCCCAGCCCAACCTTCTTCTTCTTTTTTTTTTTTCCTGGTTGCTCTTGTTCTAGACCAGTCTAGAGTCTGACTGTATATGAAATGAAATGATCCAGCAGGGAAAGACTGATAATGTCAGAGAGAGAGGATGGCAAAGGAGCAAAGTTCTTGAGGAAGCCCGAAAGAGTGAGATCCAGTTCACACGTCTTACTTTCCTGCTGCTAGGACAAAATACCCAACACCCACAAGTTAAAGGAGGACAAGTTTATTTTGGCTCACAGTTCCGATCCATTTTCCTGCTGGCTCCAAGGCAGAAACAGGATGGCAGGGGGCAGGGGGATGGAGAAAGTACTCAACTCCTGGCAGCCAAGGAGGAAGGAGGGAGAGGAGCAACTGTGGACAAGAATCCCCTTTTCCACCTCAACCCAGTGACCCGCACAAGGCACAAGGTCCCACCTCCTACCAGTACACTCAACTGCGTGCTCATTAACTCATCTGCTAATCCACGGACTAGTGCAGCACCCACGCCCCAGTCACTGTCCTCACACTGGGGCTGCAGCAGGACATTTTAGATAGAAATCATAATACCACGTGAGGAGATACCGGCCCCTGACCAGATGAGGCACATATCCTTAGGTGAAAAGTGAAGCCAAAGAACTGGCACAGATGAAGACAGGTTTATAGATTAGCCCGCGAGAAAAGAAGGGAATTCCCATTTCATGGTTTGGCTCAGTAAATACTAAGGCCTGCTTTGTGCTAGCCACTGTTACAACACGCAGGATATTTAGGCACCAGAAAGAAAAATCCCTGTGCTTTTAGAGCTTTCACTCTAGACAAGAGCTTCTCAACAAAGTGTGAGGCTAGATCATTTCTTGAAGCTTTGTCAGGCATCAGAATCATCTGCAGAGCTGGTTAAAACAGCTGTCATTCGGCAGGCCGAGTAGGGCCTGGGAATTCTCATTTCTTGCCGATCAATCTCTAGGTGGTACTCATGCTGGTCTAGGAGGCACACACCAGCTAGGGTGTGGGGCTTCTAGAAGGCACCTGGAGGAGAGGCGGGAGGACAAGAAAGTAGACAGGAAGCAGTTGTAACAGAGCAGGTGTGTCAGTGTCATAGACTGATGTCTGGGATAATTTTTAAACTAGTTTTTCTGACAGTGTGACTTTTCCATCTATGTTCCTATGTTAGTACATGTGTACACAGGTGGAATCGCCTCCTTCATTGAGATTTGGGTTTTTTAAGGCTGTACTACAAAGTAAAGGTGAGACTTAGGAACTCACTGTCTTTTAAAGGATGTGACTACATAAATGCTGGACCATGGATTCTACATTGGCTAAGAAACAAAGAATAGACTTGAGTTGTAAATCAGTGTAGTCTAAATATAATTAAAGAATTGTAGGTGGGAGTACTCAGGCAGGAAATCTAGGACACGAAATTGTACTCTGGGAGAGCATAGCTATGTACAAAATCGTGGTGCTGGTGTGAATTGGGATGATAAGGTCTAGGTGACAAGAACAAGGTAAGTAGTTTAGAAACATTCCAAGTCCCTGAGGGGGAAATTAGAAAATTCTCTTTATCATTCATTTGGAATTACAGATTATGATCTTTAGCGTTTAATAAATTACAATCAACTTTTTTTTAAAAGGATACAGAACAGGATTATGAAATAGGGCCAAGTATTGTTCCAGATGTGTATGTAAATATATTGTATAGAGATGGGCATGGTTGATGCACATCTGTAATTCCACTTAGGAGGCTGAGGCAGGAGGACTGCCTCAAGTTGAAGGCCAGCCTGGGTTATGTAGTGAGTTCAAGGCCAGTCTGAACTACATAGTGAGACCCTATCTCAAAAAACCAAAAACAAAACAACAGGCAAATAAATAAATTTACTGTGTACTGAATCTAATTATGGTGAAAAAAAGTTTGTGGAAGCTACTGCTCTTTAACAATTGTAAAATAAATTGATGTGACCTCTTTAAAATCCAACAGTATTATCAAACAGTATTATCACTTCCCCTTTCATGCTATCTAGGTTAGCTGAATTGTTCTGGGTGAGTCAAAATTGTCCTTCACAGACCTAAACTCTTTGTGAGCCTTACTGATCTTTCCTTTCTGTCATGCTTTTTAGCTGGCATGCTAATTAGCTGCACAGATTTCAAATATGTCACCTACATGGACTTTTATTATATAGGCCAAAACTTAACAGGCTCTTTTTCTTTTAAATTACATTAATAAATGATCTGACAATCTTTATTGTAATCTTGTTCCCTAGAGTTCCGAAAGAAAATATCTTTTGTGTAATTAAACTATCTGGATATAGGTTCACCAAAGGTAAGAAATGAAAACATTAGAGAATACGGCAAGAACCATTAGTCTCATTAATATGTCGTTTGCAGTACATTTTTAATCACAGTTAATGTACTTTTTTTACATTTTGTCAGACAGAATGAAAATATTTTCAGTGAAGTAGGGAGGAGGATTAGCTGACTAATAGCTAGATATAAAACATCAAGCTAGACACTTCTCTCACATCAGCCATTCCTACATTTCAGAAAGCTGTGACACTTAGCATTTATAACTTTTTATGGTTTTGACTCTGAAATGAAAGTGATTATTTCTGAAAAATTAGAATTGCAAATATATTTTAAAGCATAGTCACATCAGAGTATTTGATATCATTCAAATAAAAGCTTATCATTAATGCTCGTCATTTTAGGAGAATTACCAAGAGTGACTAACACAATAATAAGATGGAAAACTGCTTCTTATTTCTCTTAAGATTCTTGAAAGATCTTGATACTGAACATCTTAAAGTCTGGCAAATATAATAAGCGTAGCAAATATCAGAAGTGGGCCAATACTCATGTCAGTTTGGAGAAGTGGGCTTAAAAATGTTGCTGTATTGGGAACACTCCTGATATTCGGCATGATTAAATTTTGTGAATTTTTACAGTGTGTACGTACCCTTTGGGTACATTGGATGTTTGAAAGTTAAATGACAGCCCACATGTGGTGGCTTAAACATCTCATCTCAGTTACTCAGGAAACTGAGTCAGAAGATCACAAGTTTAAGGCCAGGCTGGACAACACTAAGACTTTGCCTCAAAAAGACTAAAGCAAAGCAAGGCTGGTGATGCATGCCAGTAATCCCAGCACTTGGGCCAGCCTGAACTATGTAGTAAGGCTCTGCCTTCTCCCCTGAAAAGCAAATGATAGAAAAAAAACCTCAAGTCAAGCTAATCTTGTTAAGACTCTCAAATATGATTCAAGAAAACCTGATTATATATATATATATAAAGACAGGTAGGTAGGTAGTTAATACTTTATATATATGCATAAACTGATATTTTGAAGTGCTGTCTAATTTTTAAGTAACTCATATTCTGTGAGGAAAAGGAAATGGGTTTTATATCAATTTGTTATCTTCTTGTTTCTTTTAGGCAAAGTGGGGATTTGATATATTCACAGATAAAAATAAAATTCATGTCTGTTTTATCATGCTATTTATATAAATATCTTGTGAATAATGCTGAAAAATCATTAATTAGGGGTCCATTTAGTTTTACCTTTATGTTCCATCATGTTAAGTAAAACAGTCCACTACATTAAAGCTGTTTACATCCACGAATACACAAATGTCTATTTGGAATTTCTGGGTGCTGATTTTTTCAATATTATACCCTATACAGCTGAAATACAGCCTTTATAAAGTTTCATAAACTGACTTCAGTAAACAGAGCACAGGGTCTTGCATTAAGCTGACAATACATGTTCTTCAGACATGCATCAGGACTCACAGAAAGCCAAGATCCCTGAAGGTTCTGACTGTTCTTCCTGCTCTTCTCATTAGCTAGCATCATCTTTATTCCTCAAATATTTATCTGGATAAATCAATCTTGCTTCTTATGTATGTATGTATTATATAAAAATATAATTTTTTTCTTTTTGAGACAGGGTCCCGCTTTGTAGTTCAAGCTGGCCCTGAGTTCAGCCTCCAACCACAACAATCCTCCTGCCTCTGCCTCCCGAGTGCTGGGGTTACAGGCGTGAGCCACCACTCCCGGCACTGTGGTATGTGGTACTGATTGCTGGGCACACGAGTCTCCTCCACACCCGGCACTGTGGTATGTGGTTACCAGTGATGGAACTCCAGCCCTTCCGCTTGCTAGACAGGGTCTAGAACCAGTGAGTTAAATCTCTGGCCCTGCATTTTTTTTTTTTTTAATCAAAGTCTCTCTCTGCAGTTCAGGCTGCCCTGTACTGACTGTGTAGCCTGTGCTAACCTCCAGCTCCCCGGGATCCTCCCACCTCAGCCTCCTCAGTGCAAGGATTACAGGGTACATCAAGCCCAGTTTTCAATTATATTTCAAACGCAGGAGCTCAGAGAATCGTTCAGTGGTAGAGAGTGTGCTTCATATATGCAAAGGTCTTGGGCTGGATCCCCAACGCCCCACTTACCAAACAGCCACAGCTCACAATATTTTAGATGAAAGACTGAATTATAAATATACACCTTCATCCTAGTGACAGTCAATAATTCAGTACTTGTTCACTTTTATATAAATTATGTTAGTTTGTTTCAGTATCTGGGTTAGTATTTAAGGAAATATATGCTAAATCACTATGAGAACTATAGAAATATCAGACTTAGAGCTAGGTATGGCCGGGCAATGTGCTGGAAATATGTGAAGCCCAAGGTTCAATTTCCAGCACACATACACAATTAGAATAGAAAGGCCAAATCAGCATAGGAAAGCAAAATTTTTTTTACTAAGCATTTATTATGTTGTACATGAATGTTTCTTTACATTTCACGATGGAGCCAGATCACCAGAGAATTCTTAGCATCTCTTTACCTACACTGTTTGCAGGAGTTAATTATTACATGTGGGTATTGAGTACCTAAAGATATGAAAGACAATTACATTTATACATAGATAATCTCAGGCGCTCAGAAATCACAACTGACTTGTAAACACAGTTTCTCCATGCAGCTCAAAGAAGCGGAGGAGACAGAGTTGAAGGCATAGTTCAGTAGCACTTTGCCTACTGTACATAAAAGGTCACAGGGTGATCCCAGCACAATTTTAAAAAAGAAAAATAATTATGGATCACTCCTGGCTATGGAGCCTGAACGCACACAGTTCACACACTGAGAAAGACCTAACATTTCTGCCAACGTACCATTTAATTGCTATTCATATAACTTGCTGGTGACAAGAGATACACCAGAAATACAAGGAATTAGAATTAGGTGGGCTTTAATTCAAGCTGGGAAATTTCAGGAAACATGCTTAAATTCCTCAGGTTTTAGTTTCCTCAACTGGAAAGTTAGGAAATGTAAATAAAATAACTGTAAAATCTCTGCTAGGTCTAAAATTCTACTTCTATAGTTCTGCTACAAACAGGGTTAATTTCAAAGATAGGATAAGTGCAATTTAAAAGTATAAACTAGCTGGACATAATGGCACACACATTTAGTCCCAGCTACTTGGAAGGCTGAGGCAGGAGGATCACTATAGCCAAGGAGTTTGAGACCACCCTAGACAACATGAGACTTGTCTCAAAAACAAATACACAAAACATGCTTTAAGTCCAAACAAATTTTTCATGTACTGCAGCAGATTATAAATAAATTCTATATATTCTTTCTGTAAGTAACATAGGAATGCTATTGTATGCACTACATGTAATACTAAAATTGAGTGTGTAGGGCCAAGGATGTGGCTCAGTGGTGCCATGCCTGCCCGACACGCACAAGGTCCTGAGTTTGATTCTTGGTACTGGAAAAAAAACTGTGTGTATTTGATTGTTCCATTTCCACCTGACAAGCTGACATCAGTCCAATCAGTTAATAATTTCCATCAGAGAAATGGAACAGTGCTGGACTGCAACTGACTTGGGAAAGCTGGCTCTCTTTCAGCACTGTATGTCGTCTGGTTAAAAAGCAGAAGCTGCAACCGACAAATTAATTACTATAGGAAATTTAAAAATACTTAATTTATATCCATTTCAAATACCATCGGTGGGTAAGTTCTGTCAGATGCACAGGACAGTATTTTGAGCTTCTTCTCAGTAGGCTTGTTAGTGTCTTTCACATGCAGAGTAAGACAATCTACATTTTTAAGACTGCAAACTGAATTCTTGTTATAAAGCAAGCCAAGAAGCATTCTCATCACAATGCCAAACCTACACACACCACCGAAGACATTATCAGATAAATTAGAGGTTTAAAAGTACATCCTTCCTGACACTGGCAGCGTGGGCGTCTGCAGGCACCCACAGCTGTGTTTCAGCAGTCTCGGCGTAGCAGTGTAAGGTAATAAAAATTCTTGAAGGTGGGAAATTTCCATCAATTAACTCTGAGAGAAGAGGAGCCTCCTCTCAGCCCACATATTGTGGTGCTGCCATCTACTCAGCTTGCCCTTGCTGGGAGGAGAGCCCTAAAATGTTAATTCCCCACCTCCAGTTAACCATGTGGATTCAGGATATAAAATAACGCATTAAGCTAAAAATAAGGCAGGCAAATCCTCCACCTGACCGTGGACTAAAAGGAGTTAAAGTCAGGGCTGTGTTTTCTCCCTTGTACAGCAACCTCCAGGAATGCCACCTGGAGGCAGCCGACTGTAAGGCCCACACACCACGGGTTCTTCCCGTTGGCTTTTGGAAATTAAACAATGCCTATCAAGTGACGGGGCTCCCACAGTTCTGCACTAGGTGTCCTCAGAAGTCTCATTCCTTACTGCGACGATCAGCGTGATCTTAGCGCTCAGTTTTCCACACACTGGCCAGGTTGACGTTCAAGCAAAACCAAGGACCATCCTCGGTTTTCTGTGAATGGCCATCCTGATGTTACCGATTTATCAAAGATCAAACCAACACGGGCTCAGAAGATCAGGAGATGAGGAGAGTGGCGCAGGGACGATCTGCCTTGCCAACCCTCCTTCAGGACCAGGAGGAACGGTTGTCCTGCTGCCGCCGCTCCGAGCGCACCCCGCCCCTCAGCGGCCGCTCTCAGCTCCCGCCCACCGGTGCCCCTCTGCCTCGGGTCACCCTCTTCCCACGTGACCCGCAGGATCTGTCTGACCCTTTCCCTCGTCTCTGACCTTCTTATCGTGCCATGTCTTTTCCTTCTCTCTCAGCCGTTATCAGTTTCTAACCTACCACTGGTGTTTCTGACTAGTTTCCTGCTCACTGTACGTCTCCTTGGCTTTTCTGCTGTTTCTGACTGCTTTGTTCTCTGGTGGCCAGAACTGACATCAGGGCTTGGCACACAAGTGCTCAATAAATATTTGCTGAATGAATACACTGCTTTCTGATTTATGTATGTTTTTATTTTTCCCTGTTTGGTTAGGATGAATGTTTCTTATCAGTAGAAAAAAACAATATATTTACAAAAGAGTATCCCATGCAATATAGTGTAATCTATGAAACTTGGACTTAGTATCAATGAACAGCTGAAATCTATTAGCAAATGGGAATCACGATCATACTCATTTAGTTGCTGTCAACTCAAGTAACTGCTTATACCGTGGCTGCACATGCACTGATATCTTAGTCCCTCTCACTAAAAGATAACGCACTTAAATTTCAAAAGTATGCACAGCTTTTTAAAGGAACTCATCTTCATCCAATATTTTGAAATGACTGGCAATTCTTGAGAAAGCAAAGGCCAAATAAATATATAAATATCCTCTGAAACCCAACTCGAAATCAAACTTCAGTAATTAACTGGGTGTGGTGTCACATATTTGGAATCCCGACCCTTAGGTGGCCAAGACAGGAGGACTGTGAGTTTAAGCCCCACATGACCTGGATACGGAAAGCCTGTCACAAGACAGCTATTGCCTTTTACCTGAAAAATAAATGGGTTGGCCAGACGCCGAAATCTTGGGACACACTTTCTGTCCTTGAAGACTTCCCATGTTTTGCTCCATTATCTTCTAGTGCTAAACTTTTCTGAGAAGAATTCTCAAGTCTATCTAAATCTTTCTCCCCTCATTAAATTGTTCTTTTTCTCTGGAGTCATTTTTCAACTTCTGGAGTCCAGTAACATTAGTAGGTTGCTCCTGGATATAACTGTTCTATATAAAAATTTCCAGACTCATGATGTTGTCACTCTACCTGTAGATTCAGGTGGCTGTTTGTTTCTAAGTTTTCCGGAGAGATATATTTAAATATTATATTGCACTGAGTTTTATTCTTTAAGAGCAATTCTATATATTCCGCAGTTAACACTGGCTGGCTGTTCCTGCAAAATAGTTCTTTCCATTTTATTCTTCTCATTTTCTCTTAATTCCCCGTGCCCCTCAGTGTTTCTCAGAAGAGACTTCCACTGTGCCCTTTATTTCACTGGAAATTTCTTCTCTTCTATTTATCTCTTGAATTCTTTCAGCTAAGATTTTACCTTCTGCACTAAATCCTCTTTGCTTCTGCTTTGTGCACTAGATCTTTTTTTCAATTACTTAAGGCAATATATTTTATTAAAATCTTCAGTTGTTTTTCATTATTTGGCAGTGTTTCTCAATTGTTATTTATTTTAATTTTTGTTTTGTTGTTTTAACTATTTTTACTGTAATATCTGTAAATAAATTATTTTCTCATTTCTTTATAATTAGTCATCTGTTCTTCCTCACCAGCTACTCTAATAGGTTCGTGTGAGAAAGAGGCCAGAACCATACTTCAGTCTCACAAAGATTCTTCCTCGTTCACAGTGAGGTTGAGTCATAGGAGAGAGTAATTTTGTTCTTTGGTTCTCCTAGCCAACAAACATTACCAACTCTAAGGCTGTTCATAATATATGGTTTCTTTCCTCACAAAGCCTGTTTTATGTCGCTGGGATTTTTGTTTTGTTTTGTTTTGTTTCAGGCTGGCCTTGAACTTGTGGAGACCCTCCTGCCTCAGCCTCTTGTCCAGTGCTGGGTTATAGGCATGCACCACCATGCCTGGCTACAATGCCTTTTGTAAAATATGGTTAATTTTTTAAAATTTGTTTTTAAAATTTGTAAAATATGGTTAATTTTGTAAAATTTGGTTTATTTCCAAGTCCTCATTCACCTTTTCTCTTCATTCTGTAACTGGTTGTGATCAATTATCTGTAAACAACACTGCACTTGAACCAGGCTTTTCTCTTCATTCTTGTACCAAACTATCTAGGACGATTCTGCTGGTAGCCTCCAAATGGTTCCATGTTGATTTTCACCACCTTACATGCAGAACATACACTCAAGTGCTGTTCACTGCAATCTGCAGAAGTAGGCCTCCCACCTCATCATTTCTTCATAACCACTTGGCCTTTGTTCTTTGGGTAGTCCTTACTTGTGTGACTTAATGTTACAGATATTTCTTACTGAACATGATAACATGTTTGTTTTATTCCCCCACAATTTCTTTTTTCTGGTGATTTCTGAGAGAGAGAAGCCAAACATGTCATTGGTATCTTCTATTTAAAAAACCAGTAATGAGATATTTTTTCAACTAGGGCTTGAGCAACTTTCAAGAGAGACAATGGTAATTACTCTTACAATACAAAGACTTTGGATTAAACATCTTGATTTTTAAGTGGAACAAATAAAATGATATTTTCTCATAGTAGCACATATTCAGTAAATTAAATTCAATATATTCAGTTAAGAAGCACAATAAATTAGAGAAAGGTAGCTGGGTGTGGCTGCACATGCCTGAAATCCTAGCAGTCTAGGAGCCTGAGGCAGGAGGATGGGAAGTTCAAGTCCAACCTGGGCAATTTAGCAACTTAGTAAGACTTTATCTCACAATAAAAAATAAAAAAGGGCTGAGGATTTAGCCCAGTAGAAAGGCCCTGGATTCAATTCCCATAATTAATCAATCAATCAATCTGATTCTAAAGTAATTATTGATATTAAAGGAAGCAGTAATTCTGAACTGATTCCACGCCATTCACCTTGTTCTGTGACCTCCTAGTACATGGATCCCCAGCCCCATGACACTCCCTTGGTCAGTCAGGAACAAGGGCACACAGCAAGAGATCACCGGTGGGTGAGGGAGCAAAGCTTCGCCTGCATTAACACCTGCTTCCCCACTCCTGCTACCACCTGCGCTTTGCCTCCTGTCCTATCAGCGGCTGCATCAGATTCTCACAGGAGTGGGGACACGACTGAGAACTGCAGCATGCAAGGGATCTAGGTTGCATGGTCCTTGTTATTGCATGTGTCTAGATGTCTCCAAAAGCCTCATGCAGTCACAGCAGGGCTTTCTCAGAGGTGGCTGAATCTAGAACTGTGACTATTCATGGTGCAATGCTAGGATCAAGTTTGCTGGGATTAAAGGTGGGTGATTACTATATCAGTCCACTGACTGCTTTGGCACCACCTTCACCCTGGTGACCTGGATAAAATATAAAAGGGGCAGAAAAAACTGTTAAGGCCCCTTGCTTGCCTTGCTACTTTCTCCCTGGCATGAACTGTTCCTCTTCAGTAATGCCTCTCTGCTGTGCACCCTGCCTTGGAGGCAGCTGCTGATGGACTGAAACTTCTACACACTGTGAGCTAAAATAAACCTTTCCTCCTTAACCTCGGGGGTTATTTTGCCTCAGTAATGACAAAAATAACTATGACAGTTCTGATCAGACTAATGTCTGATGACGTGAGGCAGAGCTGAGGCAGCGACGCTAGCACTGAGGAATGCAATGATTATATATAGCAAACATACACTAATAAAAAACCTGCCCCTACTCTCACCACACCACCCTCCTCCACCCTAGCTGTGAGAAAACTGTCTTCGGTGAAGCCCATCTTGGTGCAAGACTGGAGACTGCTGTTGTAGCCGGTATTGTTTTTAGATCCTTCTCTGAGACTTTCCTTTCTTGTACTGGATGCAATTTGGAGATCTTGCTGAAGCACCGATTTAAAACAACTGAGTCATACTGAGAGGTAGTATCAAATCAACCAAAATTTATGATTACCTTCTATTTTCCTTCCTGTCCTCTAAATTATGCAGGTAAGTCTAAGGAATACTGAACCCAGGCAGTCTGTACAGACTGTGGATCCCTTCTTTCTACTCTGTACAACATATGTACAAGTAACCAACCATACTCATTACAATTTAAATAAATCACTGAGGAGGATAAGTTGTGATTTTCCTACTTTCATCACACATGATTTACACAGAAATTCCAACAAAATGTGTATCAGATCCTCAAGTCAATAAACTGTGGTAGAACCTCAAGTAAATTCTCAGACTAGAAGTGAAAGATTCCGATATTGAAAATGAGATTCTATTCCACTTTTAAGACCTCCCAAAGCTAACAGGATTTTAAAGAATGAGTTGATATTAAACAAGCTTAACTGTCCAATGATGTACATAAAACAAAATAACATGACAATATAAAGAAACCCAATTGTGTTGTAAATTGGTTCTGTGAACACTTACATCTCACCAGAAACATAGCTGGCAAAGCAATTAACTTTCAGAGGTTACTTTGCTTCTCTTCATGCAGCAGACAAGTGAGGAATTGCTTTTTTATATTTGTTTTTGATACCAGGGATCAAACTCAGGATCTCAAGCTTACCAAGCACTGTCCCCTTCTCCGTATTCTATCATGAAAAAAACTTATAGTGACTATTCATATATACATCACTTAGATGCTGTCGTTAATATTTTGCTATCCGTCTACCCATCAATCAATCCAGCAATATACCTTAGTTTCTTGCACATTACAAATATGAGTACATTTCTCCTGAATACTTCTACATTATCAATATTTGTCTACCAAGTTTACATATAATAAAATGCATATAACTTACATATAATAAAATGCATAAGTCTTATATGTACAGTTTTACAATTTCTGATAAATGTGTGCACCTGTGTAACTCAAATCCCAACAGAGATGCAGGATGTAAATCATATTGGCCACAAAGGCCCCACGCTTCCTTCCGGTGATTTGCGTGTCCTTTTTCTGAACTTGGTCTAAATAGATTCAAATGGAATATATCCTATGTAAGACTAATTTTAATCAGGAAAATATTTTTGAGATTTAGCCCTGTTATTCTGTAATATTTTTTTCCTTTTCATTGCTGTATTATTTCCCATTTCACTGATATACTTCAGTTTATTTATTCTGTCCTTGATAGGCTGGTGGGCTATATCCAGTTTTGTGTTTTGGTTTTTTAAGCTAAAATGAATAAACATTCCTGTGTGACACATTCTGTGGATTTGTTTCCAAATTTCAAAGAGAAATGCTTTGGTGAACACCAATGGAACTGGTGGGTCACAGTCAATGTAACTCTAGTTTCATAAATTTCATAAGAGACTCAGAAAAAAGCAAAAGAAACTGCAGGACTTTTCCCAGAGTAACTAAGCCATATGCCCGCTGACCATGTATAGACTTCTGTCTTTTCCTTCTCTTTGTCAGTATTTGGTACTGCCACTCTTTTCATTTTAGCAATTCTGGTCACTATCTATTAATACCTTATGATCTAAATTTGCAACCGAATCTTTAGGAATTAAGAAGGCTAGGGCTGCAGCCCAGTAGTAGAGCACTTGCCTAGAATGCATGAGGCCTGGGTTCAATCCCTAGCATGCACACACACATGCACATGCATACACACAAAACTGAGACAATGAAATTAATGGTAGCAATAATAATAAATGCAATAATTTATTTCATAATATCAAATAGTCCTAGGGCTGGGTATATTGCTCAATGGTAGAGAGACTGCCTAGCATGTCAAAGCTCTGAGCTCAATCCTCAAAACTGCAAAACACAAAACAACAAACTAAAATCAAGCCAGGTATGGTGCCATACACTTATAATCCTAGCACTCTAGAAGCCCGAGGAAAAAAGATTGCAAGTTTGAGCCCAAACTAGACAATTTAACTATTTAGCAAAACCCTGTCTCAAAATACAAAAGGGCTGAAGGATGTAGCTAATCCCAAATACTATACACACAATCAAAATAAATCAAATAGTTTTGATACCCGGGTAAGAACATTTTTCCATAATAATACGGTTTTAAATTTATTTTTCAGGCCTGGGCTTGAACTCAGGAGTGCTCTGTCATTGAGTTATAATATCCCCTGCCTCTTCTGAATTTCTACTGTGGAGCTGGGTCTTGTTAAATTACTCAGACTGGGTTGAAACTTGACACTATTCTGCCTCAGCCCTGAGTTGCTGGGATAATAGGCATGTGCCACCAACATCAATTGTGAGAAACTTACTTGTTTCTGATTGTATTTTCCAAACATCATCAGTGCTACTTTAAAAATAAAATCATTATGGGGCCGGGGATTTGGCTCAGTGGTTCCGTGCCTGTCTTGCAAGTGCAAGGGCCCGGGTTTGATCCCCGGTAACCACATCCAATACTGGGCATGGAGACTCACGTCCAGCAGCAACCAGTACCACATACCACAGTGCCGGGCATGGTGGCTCACGCCTGTAATCCCAGCACTCGGGAGGCAGAGGCAGGAGGATTGCTGTGATGTGAGTTGGAGGCTGAGCTCAGGGCCAGCCTGAACTACAAAGCGAGACCCTGTCTCAAAAAACCTAAAAAAAAAAAAAATCATTATGAAGTTATGATCATTTTAATACCTATATTTATTGGACATGGCTATATAAATGTGATATTTCTACACAGGCAGCAAAACAAATGTTATATGTTAATACTAACATAGGATACCCCTAATATCACGGTAACTAATATCTAGTAATCTGGTAGTGAAGCAGAAATAGTTACTTATGTATACTGTGAATAGGTGCTAAAGTATATGTAGAATAAGAGATACAAAACAAATTTCTAGCTCAGCATAGTGACATACACCTGTAATCTCACCACTCAAGAGATGAGGTCAGAGGACCCTATAACAAGATCTTGTCTCAAAAAAGCAAGCAAAAGAAAATACAAAAATAGAACAAATTTCTTCCAGTGGTCATGGTGGGGGAATACATAATCTAAACAAAGAAAATGTTAGTTGATGGAATTTAGCAATAGCAATATCCACCAACAAATGTGACTGAATTAGAAACCTATCACATTCTTTGTTTTTTGAGTCTGGTCTCATTTTGTAGTTCAGGCTGGCCCTGACTCAATGCATAGTCCAGTATAGATTTCAACTCACAGCACAACCTTGCCCACTTAATCTTCACTAATTTTAATGGTAGCTCTAGTAGGAAATCAGCATGAAAGTAAAAAAAAAAAAAAAAAAGTACTCAGCTAGAAGAATGTTATCTTTTAATCATATTGTACTTCAATTTATCCAACTACAAAGTATAGGATTATATTACTTATACCATCCCTGTGCAATATCTATATATCTTTTTTCCTCATTTTGAACCTTAGCCATTTATCATCAAACTATAAAATGGTTGTTCAAAGTATAACCTTGATGAATGAGATACATGAGAGACTTTCTAAAGATAGAGGGGAAAATAGTACATAATGTCAAACCAAGAAATGAACTGACTGGAGTTGACACATACAATAAAGGCATCCGATTCATCTATTTTGGGAAAATGAGAACGGTGAAAACTGCACTCCAAACATTTCACTGAACCCAGCCTGGGCAATTTAGTGAGACCCTGTATCAAAACAACTTTTATCCAGTACTAGAGATTAAACTCAGATTCACATTTTTATTATTATTATTATTATTTTTTTTTTTTTTTAGGTTTTTTCAGACAGGGTCTTACTTTGTGGTTCAGGCTGGCCCTGAGCTCAGCCTCCAACTCACATCACAGCAATCCTCCTGCCTCTGCCTCCCGAGTGCTGGGATGACAGGCGTGAGCCACCACACCCGGCATTGTGGTATGTGGTACTGGTTGCTGCTGGGGTGAGTCTCCACACCCAGTGTTGTACGTGGTTACCGGGGAATCGAACTCGGGCCCTTGCGCTTGCAAGACAGGCGCCGGAACCACTGAGCTAACTCCCCGGCCTTTTTTTATTATTTTTGAAACATAGGAAACTAGTCTCTTCCAGGCAATCCCTTTACCACAGTCTGTCCTCTCTGCTCAGCTCTAGACCTCCATTACACTGATCTAGACTTTGGCTCCTCCTCATCCAACTTTCTCTCTGCGCTCTCTGGGACTCGGGGTCTGTCAGCAATAAATCGTGTCTTCCCTTCCTTGCCCGAGCGCTTCATTCGGTCAGCTCCACATGTTAGCTAAGACTGGATGCCTTGAAGATATCATTTTTCCTGGAGCTTCTCAGCAAAGCTGAGGTGAGGAAGTCGCTCCTCATCACCATCTACAGACCAGTGTTCCTCTTTTCTCCCTGAGAGCCCTTGGAACTCATTCTACTCATTCACAAGTACAGCTAGTCTTCAGCTGCCCTCCCCACAAACGGCCTCATTTCCTGAGTACTCTGAATCTGCTTCCCTGGTGCTCCCTCCATCCTAACTCTTACAGGTCTGGTTATTCCAGTATCTGCACAGACGACACTCCCAGCTCACAGACATCTCAGTATCTTGATATCTCTTCTCCAGTGATCCAGTACTCCACATCCCTGCTTATATTCCTGTTTATATATGTTGCATTTGCACCCACTTGCCCAATTTCTTTTTTTTATTTTTTATTTTTTTTGAGACAGGGTCTCACTTTGTAGTTCAGGCTGGCCCTGAGCTCAGCCTCAAACTCACATCACAATCCTCCTGCCTCTGCCTCCCGAGTGCTGGGATTACAGGCGTGAGCCACCACACCCGGCACTGTGGTATGTGGTACTAGTTGCTGCTGAGCGTGACTCTCCACGCCTAGTATGGTGGTTAACCGGGGATCAAACCCGGGCCCTTGCGCTTGCAAGACAGGCGCCAGAACCACTGAGCTAAACCCCTGGCCCCCCAATTTCTTGCTTTGACTGTGGTTTGCTATCTTATCTTGGTGTTAAGAAAAAGTAATGTTGGGGCCGGGGAGTTAGCTCAGTGGTTCCACATAAATGTACTGTATAATGGGCCTTTTTAACGAAATGTAGTTCATATTTAGGAAGCATATATGCCTGCTGTTAATAAATCACAGGGCCCTCCCTGCTGGTAAAAGCCAATAGGCTGGCAGCTATTCTGAAGACTTAGGAGACAGATTGGCCCCACCTTCCTCTCACTCTAGAGGGAATGCTGAGTCTGTCTGCCTCCGTTTCCCTTCTGGTCTAATCTTCCACTGGTGAGGACGCAGTCATAGTTCTTGAGATTACATGTTCTTTCCTTTCCAAGTGAGAGTGACAACTCATGGGCTAACTGTCTCAATAATTCTCTGTGAACATGAGAGGACTTCCTTTTTTCTGATCTCATTTATGACCTTTCCCTTTCACTTTGCATCTTCCCTTTTTTGGAGGCGCGAAAGATTAGAGAGGAAAACCTTGAAGTGACCCAACCTTTCCCCGCTGTCCAATAACTAAGAACCTTTAAACTGAGGCCATAGAAAATGAGAATTTGTTCATGTCCAAGACAGAGAAATCATCTTAGAAAAAAATAGCCCAGGCTTTTATCCGTCCCTTATGGAATGCTAAAACAGTGTTTGCTCTGCCAGCAAATAAACACCCGCAGGGTAGCTGCCACAATTTAAAGCAGAGGATAAGTTTCCCCAGCACTTCCCGGTCAAGCCCCATTGAAGCCAATAGAATGCTGACAGATCGCAGAGAGCTGGATTCCTTTCCAGAGACAAATCTCTAGTTGCATGACCACGTCAAGTTAAATGACCATAAATTTCCTTACATTGCCTCTCTGTACCTATCAAGTTTTATCCTTTCACCAGATTCCTACATGTTCTTAACTGTCACATTCCTCTCATGATTTTCTTCTTTCATACACAAGACTCTTCCTATTCGTTATTTTCTAAGAGCCATAAATCTTAAGGTACTTCTTCCTTTTTAAATTTAAACCTAAATTTCCTTTTCATAGCACTCTGAATCAAACTCCTCTGAAAATTACAAATCTGAAACTGGACCCAATTTATAGTTTTTTTGTTTGTTTTGTTTTGTTTTGTTTTGTTTTTGAGACAGGTCTCACTTTGCTTTGTAGTTCAGGCTGGCGTTGAGCTCACTATGTAGCCCAAGCAGCCTCAAACTCACAGCAACCCTCCTGCCTCTGCCTCCTGAGTACTGGGATTACAGGCGTGAGCCACCACACCCGGCACTGTGGTATGTGGTTCTGATTGCTGGCGGGTGTGAGTCTCCTGTGCAGCACTGTTGTATGTACTAACATTTTTTTTTTTTTTTTTTTTTGAGACAGGGTCTTGCTTTGTAGTTCAGGCTGGCCCTGAGCTCAGCCTTAAACTCACATCACAGCAATCCTCCTGCCTCTGCCTCCCGAGTGCTGGGATGACAGGTGTGAGCCACCATGCCTGGCGCTGTTCTACATGATTACTAGGGATTGAACTAGGGACCTTGCACCTGTAAGGCAGGTGCTTGAACCATTGAGCTAAATCCCTGGCCCCCATTTATAGTTTTAAAGATATCATCATCTCAGTTTACTTAACATAAAATTTTAGATCTCACAAATATAGCTCATAAAACAATCTCTTTTCTGTATTTGATCTAAATTTAGTTTTGGGGTATAAGAAGCAAAGATCATGGCTAAATCTTTAAATTTATCAGAATAAATGTTTCTTTTTATAGTATTCAGCTTTTTTAGCAACCTGTATTTTAAAAGCACATGCCACATTAAAAGGCTATTTTAGGGAATTTACAGCAGTTAAAATGGTCCCTAATAAAGATCATAAATTAAAGATTAAAAATACAAGATGTAATAGTACAGCATTATATCCAACCTTACATGAAATCAGATTTTCTTCTACTTGATTCAAGTAATCTAAGCAATCTCCAATTGATAAAGAATATACCCTTAGGAATTCTACTGGTTAAATAGTTCAATTTTTGAGAAAACTATTTTTAAATAAGCCTTAAATATACTCCAAACCTCCAATACAGTTGGCAGCTTCAGAAAAGCTTAATTACCCTCTTATTCGTTAACTATCCAAAGAAACCAATCCAGCAACCACCATAGTACTTATTACCTGCTGTGAGCACAGTCAAGTGGATTCCCCACTGTTAAATTCAGAAAAATAAACAAGAAGAAAAGAAAGAAGAACAAGAAATAGGAATGCAGACAGAGGAGGTAACAAAATATAGCAACCAGGCACAAAATGAGAATCTCAGCCTGGCTTTTGATACAGAGAAAGATGAGGAACTACTTTGAAGGATATTATGGAAAATATCTAGGAAAATGCTTTCTTTTGCCATAGTAAAAGTCAAAATAAGAGTAGAGCAATTTACTGTGATTTTCTTTAAATGCATCTCCATAGGAACCAAAGAATAAAATTACATTTTGTATTCAGAATGATAAGGGAAGTAAATGAAAAATGAAAAAAAAAAAAACTTGGGGGAAAAAAAGATGGGTCACAAAACATTTTTAATGCAAAAGAACTATAATAGTACAAAGATTATATTATTCTAATAATAAGAAATAGTTGACAGCAGACTATAATAGGATTCATAATCATTTTACTTTCTAGTACAATGATGCTTCTTTCTAAATTCACCATAAAACTGGTTCTGTGCTGGTTGAGTTATATCAAGAGCAGTGGCATCAACCTGCTTTAATCTGATTGCAGATAGCTACTGTCTCTTTGAAAATGGGTTTGGGAAAAGTATTTTCTTAATAGAATGCTGCCACACATCTGGGCACTGCCTTAGGAAAAACTGTCACAGAGTAAATAGAGTGGAAGATATACAGGGAGGTACACTACAAAAAAAAAGCGCTCTCTCCCTCTAGCTGGGAAAACCAACAAATGACAATGATCATAGTAGTAATAACGTCCAGGCCTCACCAGGAAGAAAAGAAGTCAGTATATTAGGAGATGTACTGTTTAATGTACAATGAATACAGACAGTCCTTATAGTTACCATGGGAACCTGTCAACTAGCTTACTATTTACATATCTGTGTTATAATTGACCTTTTCGAAGAGTCTTCACAAATGTTGTTTCTGTTAGCCTTTATCAAAGCTGGTGAGCTAGAGACAATAGAACGAAATTATAAAACTAGAACAAGCCATAAAACACAGTAGAATTCATCTTAAGTCAACTTTCAGTTTACAGGTAGGAATTTTCTCTCCATAGTACCCCTAGTATTGGATTAGGTAATATCTATTATAAT
>PVIR01009018.1:0-54693 GCA_004026965.1 Petromus typicus | reverse complement strand
TAGCAGTGCCCATGTGCCCCTGAGCCCTGGGCACATCAATCTTTTTCCCTCCTCCCCAGAAGGGAGGACTAACACATTTTCCCACCTCTTATCTCCCATTGCACAGTTGTTTCTCCAGGGCCCAAACTGTCTACACTTTGTACACTGATTTTTCTATAATCTAGGGCATCTCTTTTCCTTCTCATTAAATAGCTTTTTACTTTCCTTGTTGAAGTCTCCCTAATGACTGCTGTAAATACTTTTGTCTGACTTTTTGTCAAATAATCTACCTGTCTTTTAGATGCCAGCTCAATCTGTTTCTGTCTCTCTGTCTCTACTGTCAAAACTTTCTGAGCTACTTCCAGCAACTGGGAGGTGTTCACGCCAGCAAATCCCTCAAACCTCTACGGTTTTCTCCTTATATCTGGGGCAGATTGACAAAGCCAAATTTACCACTCGAGTGTTTGCAAGGACAAGAGAACCAAAAGGGATATATTCTCAGTAGCCTACAACAGGTGTAAAAGGAAGGCCCCTGGAGTCTCCGGTCCCTGAATCCCCTTGGTGGTTTTAGGTGAATTTATAGACTTTTGAATCCCCATCATAAGAGCTGGTGGTTTGGGTCCAGAGCTGCTTCTCCCTCTTTCAAGTCAGCTCCCCATTTAGGTAGCCTACTTGGGAACACGGTTCCATTTGTTCCCTGTGATTCCTTTTGACCTTCCCTCTGGGATGATAGAGCCGTGTGCCACAGAGCAGATCTGTTCTTTTTTCTCTCTGGTCTGGAAGGACTGGTCTGGATGTCTCAGCCTTCTTATGATGAGTAGTTGGAATGTATGAGAACAGCCAGCACCTGAATCAAAAAGAGGTTATTACCATAAATTACATATTGGAAAACCTGAACAGTAGGAAAGCATGAATACATTAAGTACACCAAAGAACTAGCAATAATAATTGTCACAATTATATGAAACCTTATGTCCTTTAGTTTGGTACCAAAGCATCTTTAATAAAACCTTGGATTTTTTTTTATTTTTACAAGAAAATTTAATTGTTGTTAATGACTCATGTAAACATACCACAACGATATATTTAGAATCTAACCCTTTGATGATAGCCAATGTAAACATATTATAATAATTTGTTTAAAAATGTAATATTTATTGATATGTCTCTTATAAGGCTATGAAAACTATCAGGTCAGTTTGTTATAAGACTATGGAAACTGTTGAGCAAAGACCAGAATAATTTTTTTTTATTTACCAAGAGAAGTCCTATTTAGCAATTTTTTTAAACCCAAGCATCTCTATTTATTATCTTGACAAAACTTACTTAATGACCTATAAAGCAGATATTAACAATTAGCACATTATTTATAAACAGTTTAATTTTAAAATAATTCTAGTTATTAACAATATGTATTAAATTATATCATTTTGATTTGTTAGTACCCCAGGAAAAGGAAAAGTATGTAATAACCAATAACTTTATCTACAAGTCAATTTAAATTACAGGCAAATATCTTAAAATTATTTTTGAAGACAAAGTAAAAACATTGTTCACCTCAAACAGAACAGCAGTACAATTGGACAGACAAATGGACAAATAAACACATGACACAATTTATTAAACTAGAGTGGACTCAGATACATTTAGCCTAGTTGACAGAATATTTTTTATAATTTTTAGGTTTATAATTATAAATAAGAGTAGTCAAAACTTTTTGTAAGTAAATTGACAGTGATCTCTTATAGAATTGCAATCAGAAGGAATGAAAAATTTTACACTAGAAATGTAAATCGTTCATAACAAGCTTGAAATGAACATACGCATTTCTTTGATAAATCACCTCCATACACTTTTTTACATACTTAGGCCTCTTGATCTCATATGCTTTTTACTGTTTTTAATGAAACAAACTTACAAAATTTTTATATCAAAAGGATACCTTTTTACTGATAGCTTTTTAAATGTTTTTTTCTATTTTATTTACCGTAAATCTATTAACAAACAGCATTAGCTATTTAACTTTTAAAGTGTCCTATTGTTTGTTGTATTCTCAGATTGTTGTATCTTAGAATTTAACTGGCTGTCAACAGGACATCAACCTTGAGTTCTTTATCAACAAATGAAATACAGAAAAGGATAAGTTAACCCTATAATTACAATTTAAGAATTTGTACTGTACAAGAAATAGTTTAAGCACACTAATTAGACAACAACTCAAATTGAAACAAAGACTCATTCATCAATTAGCTAAATGTTTAGCTTAATTTTATATGCTCCAGAGATAAGTAGAAGTTAGCCTTATCCTCTAAGGACTCTAAGGAAGGACAACTTACATTCTGGAAGCTTTGTTTTGAAATCCAGCAGTCACAGAGAAAACTGTTCTGGACTAACCACTATTTAGAACTGTGTTTTTTCTTTAGGAGCAGAGCAGTGGAAAAGGGACAGAAAGGAGACTAAGTATGGCACAAGAACTAAATCTTGATCATCTTGGGTGTGGAAAGACAATAAAAATTAATAGCTTTTCCAGGGTCTATCTGTGATCTGTAGCAAAATATGTCTCTATAGACAAGCTATGATTGATTCTAGTTGCACTGTCAAGCAGACAATGAAACCAGCAGTCAAAGAACGTAATGATTGTTTTCTGTCTCTCAAAAGAGAATGCAAATGCTCCGACCATAATGTTTAGGGATCACCTCTGTAAACAAATTATTTTAAATCTATAATATCTAACTTATGATTTAAGTACCTTAAGGCTGTTAAGCAGGTCTTTGATCTTATACAAACACTTTTAAAGCCATGTCTCACCTTTCACTAATATATACTGGGGCAAACTGGCAACATTACCACAATAGAAACAAGCACCATCACTGATATGAAGACAGGCCCCATAGATGTGTGACTTTCCCTCCTCTTTTTGCTGGGGCTGCACAGGCTGAATGGTGAGAACAGTACCAGGTTATATTTACTCACATTTATACCCTCCAGTCATTCAGCAGTTAATCACTGCAGCCCCTTTACCTGGGACCTTACTACTTTAGTCAAATCTAGAAACAAGGTAGTGGGCAGGAAGGCTACACCTCCAGAAACAAGATGGTGGGTCAAGAGGCCACACTCCTAAAAAAAAAAAAAAAAAAATGGCAGCCTGGAGGCCACACCACCAGGGACAAGATGACAAGCCCAAGGGTTACACCACCAGGAACAGGATGGCAAACCTGATAACTGCCATCAGGAACAGGATGGTAGGCTCAGAGGCCATGCCACCAGGGGCAGGATAGCTGGCCCAGAGGCCAAACCATTGGGGACAAAATGATAGGCCTGTAGCCATGCCATCGGGAACAAAATGATGGGCCCAGAGACTCAGTCCTAGAAACAAAATGGCGGGCCAGGAAGCCCTGACCTAGAAACAAAATGGCGGGCCCCAGGCCATGCCATCAGGGGCAGGATGGCAGGCCTAATGCCATGCCATCAGGTGGGCTAATTCCAGACCAAGTAAGCAAACAGACAAGCCAGCTCCAAACTAAGCTAGCGTTCCTTATTCACTCAGCATGAGTTGTTGAAGGGAGACACTTGTAAAAGGCTGGTGAGGCCTTTCTACCCTGTTCAGGGTAGGCATGTACTGAATATTCTCAAAAACCAGGAAAACATGCAGAAACAAAAAACAGATATCTGTTCTTATCTCCTCTTGAGGATCAGGCCAAACCAGAGCAGACTAACACAAGGACCAACATTCACAAGCACAAGGATCTTTACTCCCTTCTTGGGTTCGGAGAGCCTTTGAAGGTGAGCAGATGTCATCCCCAGGCCTCCAGAGAAGCTCAGGGAAAACTCTGAGGGCACATAAGCTCTTCAGGGGACAGCCTTCCTCTCTTCCACAAGGGCTTTGACTGATGATCAAGTGATCAGCAACATCAATTATCCCAGACAGACAAGCCCCATATGAAGCAGCAGAAAATACATCAAACCAGTCCAAGGGAATGGAAGATATACTCAAGAGTTTTGGAGGCAAAGTATTTATTGCTAGCAGAGACTAACCTGGAATTCCTTCCAAAGCAGTCAGCCCCCCAAACAAAAAGCAGGAATCCCTTAAATTAGGAAAGGAGGTGTGACTATAGACATGAGGCACTTAGGTTACATACACTGTATTTAGGCACAAGAAGCAGAGAATTACATAATTGGGTAAGGTGCTACATAAGAGATAGAGGATATAGCATCAAGGTCTTATTATATTTTCTATTCCAAGCAATACAGCTTAATTGGTCAGAAGGTTATATCACTCTCAGCACATTTACATGGCCTCATTTTTATACAGATTTTCTGGAGACAAAGACATTCCTGTGTTATCTAAAGAAGCTATAAAAAAAGAGGAGAGAAGAGGGGGGTGGCTTCCTCTGCCTTCCAGTTAACAGAAGAAGCTATTTCCCAGTTCAATACCATTCGTGATATTCCTTGGCAAATCCAAACTCTCATTTCTAACACTGTCATGAGTACTTGTTTGATCTTCCACAGGCTGGAAGACCATTTTTACAGTACCATCCTGTTCCCCAACAGCATGGCATAGTGAAGCGTAATAGAAAACCAAGTCAGAAGTCCAGGGTTTGTGGCCCAGGTTCACCACTTTCTGGTTGCAATGCTCCCTGCTTGATAGTTTATCTGAACTCTGTTTCTTTGGTAAATGAAGATCATGATACAGTCACCTTAATTTCCTGATAAGAGAGGTAAATGAGTTCATGTAGGAGCCTGACACAAAGCAGCCACTTGACAAAAATAGGTCAAAACTGAATAAACACATCTCAAAGCCATAAAAGTTCTAAGTTAAAAACAACAAATAAGATTATTATTCCAGTGTCAGCAAACCTACTTCCTGCCTCTTGCCATTCATTAGCACAGTACAATGGAATGGCTGATACCTGAGTCATAGATGTGTTTCCACCTGCAGTGAAATTACGAAAAGGAGCCAGACAATCTCTGCTGTTGATCCACCACATCACCCCTTTCAGGAAGTGGGCAGCAGTAGAATTTCCTGAGTGTTGTGATGTCTCTTCGCCAGCTTTCTGATCAAGCTGGCACCTTGGCTCCTGAGAGGTCCTGGAAGTGTGGGAGCCTTACACATTTAGCAGTAGAGGGCTGATCACCTTTGTCTTTATTATGGCTTACCTCTAGATGTTCCACCCAAGCCATATGTGGTAATCAGATCATGGGGTGCCATATGTGCGGGTGGATTAGTCCACTGATGCACTTATAGCTGTCCATGCTATTAGAAAATGAAGCCTGACTGGAAGAGACTCGTCAGGTGGGCGTGGTCTGAAAGGATGTACCTCAGGGTCCTGACTTCACTCTCTCCTTCCTGGCTGCCAGCATGCAAGCAGCTTTTCCTTCGTTGCATCCCTCTGCCATGTCATCTCGCCTTGGAGCCTATGGACCATGGACTAAAGCAGGAGCCCAAAGAAATCCTCCTCCTTTGAGTGTTAGATACTGGTCCCAGTGATGAGGCAGTAAGACAGTCTTTAAAGTGTAGAAGATTCAACAGCCTTTCATTCAATTGTTAAAGGAGCTGTTGTCCTTTCCATGCTAAACCTTGTCACACACTCACCCTAGATTCCCTGGAATCCTACTAGTCTAGATCCATCCAGTGTCACAACAGTTTATTCCCCCTCTGCAAAATTGGGAGTTTTTCTTATAATAATAATAATAATAATAATAGCAAACATGTTTTGAAAGTATTTCTTAACAGAACAGATATTTCCAGAATGACTTATCCTTTGTATTGTTTGCAGTTTTTGTTATTACTTTAACAAATGCCTATGTATTTTTGTGGTTGTTGTAACAAACACTTATTCTATATCAAGGGTTTTCATATTAATTATTTCATTTCATTATTAAAAGGAGAGTAGTTGTTCAGAGCCCAGGCATTAGAGCCAGAAAGATTGGATTTAAGCTCAGTTTCCACCATTATCTCTAGAGATGTTATTAATTCTCAGCTTATAACAAACTGAAACTAAGAGAGATTTTAAAGCCCAGCCAAGACCTCTCCCCAGACAGCGAGGGTCAGAATTGGGGTTTCAACCTTTGTCTGCCTACTTAAAGCCTCGGTTTTTCCATATTTCCTGACTGTGTTTGCACTGTGCAGATTTGTTGCACACTGTGGTCCTCAAGTTCAGGGGGCGAGATTCCATGTCCCTGGGAGAATGTCCAGGAATTTGTGCCCCTCCGTTTTTTTACAGAAATCCCAAGTAATTTGGGGAGGTTAAAAGACTCTTTGAAACTCTACCCGAGGAAGGTCATACTGTTGCTGCTGAGCTGTGACGACTATCACAGTGTCCAGAAGGGGCATCATCTCAACAGAGTTAATCTTTAAAGAAATACCGGCAGATCCCAAGTCACACATAGAAGACAGTTCTTCCCTAGCGGTTCTGCAGAATTTGTGGACCATTTCCTCCCAGCCAGGTACCTGATTCCTCCAGGTACCACGTGAGGCCATCGCAGCCTCACACCGACAAGTGTGCATGGCCCTCTCTATGCTTCAGCTGCTGAGTAAAGAAAAAAAAAAAGTAGATACTCTAACCACATTCTGAAAGATAAGTTAAAGTTCAGAAGAAAAACCAAGGAGGAAAGTAAGGATTGGAGGAGTAAAAACAGGAAAATATGACAAAGAAAAAGTAAGTGCAGGGATTAGAGAAAAATACAATGAGGTATGAAGAAAAATGATGGAACTTGTACAAGGAAATAAAAAACATCCATTGAAGAAACTTTCCACTGGTCGTGAACACAAAACTCTATTAGAGAAGCCGAGGGCCGCAAATGAGCACAGCACTAACAGGAAGGAGCCAAGTGATAAACAGCTCCTGGGAAAATTTCAGAGGCTGGAATGAGACTGAACAACGGAGGCGACACACAGATCCAATGATCTGAACACCAGCTTCAAATTGCTGGTTATGTGTCTGTGAATGACTCACTGTTTCTCATTTTCTTTCCCCCAAATCTCATCTTCCACAAACTCAGCACAGCAATCCACGCAGTTGGGATAAACCTGGCTCACTGAGCACCCTCTCTTTACTAACAGGTGCACAGAGCCCGACCCGACTCTGCCCAAACCCACTGACCTCCAGTTTCGGAAAGTTTGGCACCATCACCCTGCACAGTCTTCCTAGACAAGCTGCACAGCCTTGGGTCAGACGAAATCAGTAGCTAATTTACAACCCCAGAAGGCTTACCAGGCACTTCCTTTTAAAGACCATTTGTGCTTCAAATAATGATCCCGTGTGGTATTTGTTTTCTCATAAAATGAACTTAAAGCAAAAAAAAGAAAAAGAAAAAAGGAAGAAAGAAAGAAAAGAGATTTCTGCTTCACAGAATCAACCTGTCTGGTTTGGCTGGGTGTCTTTTCTTAGAGAATTCCGTTCTTATATACAGGGAGCTCATTTGATTTACTTTGCTGGTTGGTTTGTAAAAGCCATTATTTTACAAAACAGAAGGGTGTGGAGAGGAGAAGTTAAACACAAAATGTCCACAAAGCATTCGACCCACAATTGGTAATTAACCATCTCTGTGTTTACCTTAGTCAGGCTTCATCATGCCCATTTTCCAGAAGGTGACACACGAGCCGTGCAGTTTCCTTCCCTCCTGCTGGGCGGTGGCACCCGGCCGCCTTCCCGGTCCTGTGCGCATCGGTTCGACATTTCAGTTCGTCTGCGTGGTTTCTGTCATTTTCGACGAGAAAAATTCGAGGCCTAGGGAAGCTGAGTAACTTCCTCTGCTCAGGTTCTCCTTCCGCAGAGGCAGCTTCCGAACCATGAGTGGATCCTTCGCCATCGAACAGCACCTCCTCACGTTTCTAGCTTTGCTGCAGGTTGATTCGCGGCTGGAAAGCGGGTACTTCCGGAAGGCGGGGACTTCCGGAGGGCGGGGACTTCCGGAGGGCGGGGACTTCCGGAGGTCATCCTGGGGTTGACATGACTGTATCAATAGAACATGTTCTAGGTGGTTCTCACCTCCTACCAAGAGCTGAATGTAGGGGTCATTATTCCGTTTTACTCACATACCAGAGCCCAAGAAGTACTGCTTTCATGAAATAAAGCACAGTTTAGCTTTGGTATTTTCTTTTCTTTTTCCTTTTAGTTCTATGTTTTCCTTTCCCGGTCTGGAAAGCCTTGCCCTTACCCACTTCCGCTCTCTCTCCTTACCCGTCATTTTACAGAACATTTTACAGAACACCATTACAGCGCCTTCCTTTTAGATACCAGACCAACTGTCTTTTATGGTGGTCAGATAGCTTTCCATTGTTCGACTCTAAATTTTATTTCACCTCAAGTGATCCAGCGGTAACAGAGTTCTGTGCTGCTTCTTGGCTCTGTGATTCCTCTTAGTAGGCTGATGGGAGATAAAGATGGAAGGTTCTGTCCTTTCCCTTCTCAAAGGCAGTGAGGATGGGGGGGATTAAAGCACTCACAGGGTCAACCGTGGACTTCCAGCCTTGAGCAGTCTCCGCCTGCCTACGTGCTTTTTTTCGGAGAGGTGATCTGACATGACTTATCTAGAGCAGTGATTCTCAAATTTAAAAATCCTGATGGAATACCTATTAAAACACACTAGGGTGGGGGATGTAGCTCAGCGGCACAGCACCTGCCTGGAAAGCTTGAGGACCTGAGTTCCATCTTGGTACCAAAAAGAAATACATACATTTAAAAAAAATAAAAACACAGATTCCTACGTCTCACCCTAAAGTATCTGATTTAGTTGCTGTAGGGTGGAGTCTGAGAATGTATATTTCTACAAATACCCCAGTGACCCTGGTCTGGTGGCTACACTCTGGGAACTACCGGCCTATTCTGACTACATGAGAATCCCTGTGGAAGGAAAGGAGATTTAAAGAGAAACAGAAGAACCCGGCCACACCCTGCCTTGGAGCGTGAGGTTCTCATGTGTATCTGCATCTCTGGTTTGGATAGCAGTTCCACTTCCTCTGACCTCTACCATGAGCTCTCTAGTGCTGCCTCCTGTTTTCCCAAAAATACCTTCTTAAGCAGCTTGGGGTGTCCGCACCCCAGTCCAAGCCAGGCAGTGGTGCTCGCCCTCCTCTGCCTTCAGGTGAGGACTGGCTACCGCTAGAAACAAATCTGCAAGCCCGTCTCCAGCCCAGACAGTTCCCCAGCATTTTGATAAAGGAGTACCTAATTTAAGTGATTGATCTGGGATCTACATTTCAACACTTGAAAGAACCTTCTTGTTTTTGATGCAACTAACTTGATTATTAAGAAACATCACACAACTCAATACTAACTAGAATTTGACATTTCACTTTCGTGTCCTTTTCTTGGGTTCCTTTAATGACAAAACAGAGTGAAACTTCTAACAATGAAAAAATTCTACTCTTTAAGCTTCCCTGGCCCAACACCTTTAATGTCACAGTTTGGACATTTAAAAAAGTAAATATTTGAGGTTTTTTTTCCCTAGTCCATTTTTGTGTTTCATACAGCATGTGGACATGTCTCAGGAAAATAGGCCTCCATTAAGAATTTCGGCTCCCCGACGGGAAAGGAGTATGACTATTCATTTTATGTGTATTATCTGAAAAATAAAACATTATTACGAAGACAAGTAATAGTATTCCCATTGTTATATGCTCATAGCTGTATTGTAAATGCTGTTCAGACTAGATTAAAAAGCATAGAAGTCAGAGTCTTTTCAAATAATGGATTACATTCCCAACCAATTAAATTGATGGCATAAATATGGCTTGCATTTGACTTTTTGCCCAACCATAAAAATAGATGACATTTGCAATGTGCTAGGCGTGATAGTGGGTACTCTGTGTGCACTGCCTTGGTTAATGCTCCCAGCAAGAATGAGTGTGCTACGCATTAGGAGAACAGAGTTTACATGCCAAGCATCTTGCTCAAAGGGATAAGGCAGAGATCGGATTCAAACTAAAGTGATCATTAGAGTGGAGGTATGTGAAGCCAGGACTGCACTGTGCTCCCCAAACCTAGAACAATCCCTAACATTCAGAACTCAACAGTAATTCTTTGAATGAAAGGATGAATGGAGAAATCCAACTCCAGAATCCATGTTATCATCCTCTAATATGGTGCCCCTGCCCAGATGGTTGGCCTGGAGCAGATGTCTAAATCTGAGCTACAGTGGACTGTGGGCCCAGCAGGAAGCAGCACCAGCCCTCCGGCCTCTGCCCGGACATGGGCCAGACTCCCCCCTACCCCCCACTGACCTAACCGGGTCTCTGACTCCGCTTCCCAGACAGAGATGGGAAAGGCAAGAAAGGACTTCGCAGTCAGTCGTAGTAAGCCCAAGTCATCGGTGGGTCCCTGAATATCCCCCACCCTGGCATTTAATTTATCTCTTGTATGCTGCCAGGGAAATCGCTGACATGTAGTAATCGAAACTGACAACCATGCAAACATTTATAGCAATGAAATTTTCATTTATCAGATCAATAAAAATCTTATTTAAAGTTTTAGACTCGACACTTTACCACTTGTCTGTTTGCCATATACCATCCCTTCCTGTGTTATGTGTAACTTTTATTTATACAGTACCACCACAGGAATTGTTAGCTATTGTAATTTTGAATGAGATACTCATAATCATCACCTAATAAGACTTCATAATGAAGATATTTTCCTTACTTGATGTGATTTTAATTTATAAAACGTCTCACTGATACTTCTAAATGTGACAGATTAATAAGTAATCACCTACATGTAGCTAAAACTATGTTTTAAGTACTAACAGAGCAGGCCTGTCTTTAAAGAAATTAAACAAATTAACAGTGGCTGTACTAGAAAATTGTGTCTTTTATAAATGAAAGTGTTTACAGCTTGTAAATACTAATATGATTTTATAACAGTGATTGACAAAGATATAATGTTATTTTTAAGTTCAATATAGTGCAAAAGTAAAGTATTAATCCTGCTGTAATGTTTGGGGTGTATGTTTGTGTGTGCATGTGTGCACATGTGGGTAACCAAATATGTGCTATTAGTCACCCTGAACTCCCAGTTTGTAGACTGTGTTTTTAATCACAGCTGCAATGACTTTGTGCTATTTGTTAACATGCGTCAGCAGGATAACTGGGGTGTTGACTACCTGGCAAGCCGGAAGTGAGGCAAGGAGGTATCAGATTTCCATCTTCACAGCACCACCATTACAAGACACATTGCCATCATGCAGACTGTTGCTAAGTCCAAAAGGTTTTTTCAGGCTGACTATAATACTTGGTCTAGGGCTATTTCAAATTTATAAAATATAGTTATTCTCCAGTGGAGCTTTTGAAAATCATCTGAATGTAGATATTTGTGTATATCTGAGTGTGAGGATAAGGGAAGAGAGAGAGAATGAGGGGGGACAGAGAGAGAGAGAGAGAGAGAGAGAGAGAGACGAATTGAGACCAGAATGTGAGTAGCTAAGATTCCTCAACCAGCTCTGTCTCCACCAGGGGGCGGAAATCCCACTGGGATTCTGAAGCTTTGTTTAGGTGAGGAGAACCAGGAAATGACAGGTGTTTCTCTTCTTGCTCCTTGCCTTCATTATCCACTAACTTATAAATCCCAGAGTCCCATGTATTTTCTTTCTCACACTGTTTATGTACTCGAGGAGCTGCAGCAAGGGGTAGATCAGTCACCCGCCATCTTTCCATACAGCAATAGCATTAAGGGATGACTTGAATGGGGAGTCTTTAGCTTCTATCTTTTTATGGTGGTGAGGATAAAACTTAAGGCCTTACACATACATGTTAGGCAAGCACTCTACCACTGAGCTACATCTTCAGCCTTAGCCTTCATCTTTATCAGTCTCTCTCCAAGCTACTACAAATACATGTATATTAATCTAAGTATGAATCGCAAACTTACTCTACAAACTGAGTTTTAACACATCTTCACTGGCTCCACTATCAATCAAATTGCTGCCATGAAAGAACAACTAAGGCCTACTCTAAGATTCTGGAGCCACTGCATGTGTAATCCAATACAATCGGATTCTCTCACTCCGCAGCAATCTTACAATTACTTATCCCACATGTGGAGTCCAAGGACCATGGGCCAAATCCAGAGAAAGGAGACTTTTTCCTCCAGAGATGAAGCAAGTTTTTCCTTGAGCAATAGTCTCTTATAAGACATTATATTCTGAATTGCATCTGCAATGTATTTAGAGACATCACTTAGAGCTATTAAGTTATTCAACAATAACTTTGAAGGAGGAAACATTTTTAGAAGTGAGAAGGAGGAGAAAAAAAATGCTAATACGAGGAAATGGTGTGAACTGAATCTTAAAAGGTGAGTTGGTGTCTCTAAGTGGCTGGTAGGAGGAGGAAGTGGCGGTGAGGTGGAGGGGAGGTTGTGATAAGCTCAAAGATCAAAGCCATGAAAATTGTCAAAGTGTGGCTGCACTGCAGCAGGAACTAAGTCAGCCATCCCCAGCCTTCCATCCCCTTGTAGCACATTACTTGTAACATAGGAAGCATTCTGTATTTGAAGATTAAATGAACAAACTGTTTAACAACAGGCAGTTCAGTATGGCCATGGATAGAGGTGGTATGTGCATGGGGAATAATCTCACTAACTCTGAGACGTAAGTGGATGTGATGCTTCATCCTGATTGTCAACTTGACTGGCTTCAGGCACACGTAGCAGATTACCGAGGAGATTACGCCCAGACTTCTAGGTGTGCCCGGGTGGGTGCTGGGGATGTGCCCTTGGGACTCCTGGCTCCTTCCTCTCCACCTCTCTCACTCTCTCCTCTCTGCTTCCTGACTGCCAGGAGCTGAGAAGTTCTTCTGTCATGGGCTCTCTCTGCGGGGTTTCTGTCTTGGGGTCAGCAAACCATGTGCTGGAACTTCCAAAGCCACAAGTCAAAATAAATCCTTTGTCTTCTACATTGACTTTCTTCAGTATTTGGTTACAGTGACTAATACAGAAGGGATCCAGGAGTGATGATCATTGTGAGCCAAACTCAGAATTTGGGGGTTAGAAACGGAAGGGAGCCTATGAAAAACTTGTAAGCAGAAGTGTAACATGGCGACATTTACATTTTTAAAAAATTATTCTGGGAGCTATGTGAAGAGTGAATTGGAACCTGAGATATCAATAGAAGATTAACATTTAATGGAGGTGACAGACTATGAGAATGTAATCCCAGAAAAAAGCAGCAGAGAAGAGACAGAGGGGGCGATGGGTTCGAGTGTTGGTCCGCAGCAGGCCTGATGCAATTTGAGGACCAGTAGACATGGCCGAGCGATGAGAGGAATGAAGTGGGACTTTGGGTTTATGTGCCTGGTGCTATCATCCACTGCAGTCACAAAGGGAGACACCAGGCTGGGAAGGGAAAGAGTAAGTTCCATTGTACATGCAGTGAGGCTCTTGGGAACATTCGAGCTGTCAGATTTGCAAGCAGGGCCCTGTCAGGAGGTTCGAGCCAATGTCCCTTTTCAAAAGGCTTCACATAAAGTCGGAAGAGAAAATGTTGATTTCTATTGGCAGGAGTTAAACACTTGATTAACACGCCTTTTATTCATTCATTTCCCAAATATTCCACTGCCTCCTCAACATCTCCACTTGTCTAAAAGATATGTCAAATTCAGCACCACCAAAATTAAATTCCAAATCTTCCTTAAAAATCTTCTCTTCCCTCAGCCTCCCCCATCTAGCTTGACGGCAGCAGAATCCTCATGCCAGAAGTCTCGCCTGGATCCTGAATGCTTCTCTATGTGTCATAGTCCAAATCCAATCTTTCAGTGAGCCCTGCTGTTTCTGTGTTTTGAATATATCCAGAACCTAAGTGGTTCTGGGAGCCTAACTGTCCCTCCTCGCTCCCACCGCTGCTTCCCTGGTTTAAGTCGCCGTTTATCTCTTGACCATAGTATTGCAGCGTTTTGCTACATGGCCTTCCCATCTCCATCCTGATCTTCATTTGGGCTTTTCTAAATCTAGAGGCAAGGAGAAACTAAGATACAAGATCTCAACTCATCCATCCTGTCATTCTTCCCTAGTTCCTTCTTTCTTCCATTCATTTCCTTCAGGTCCTGGTGTAAACTGACCTTCTCTAAATTTCACACCCATAAAGGGGTTTTTTCCTAACTCCTGACTTAATAGAATGCCTTCCCAACTCCCAAACTTCCTTCTCTATTTTTTTGCTATAAAACTTTTTCTTCATATCATGATCTAATCATTTATCGCACTTGTTTATTTTAGTTTTTGTCTTCTTTTTTTCATCACAAGGCCCACGGAGAGAAAGATTTTGAATAACTGATTCATCCCTAGCATATATTACAGCACCAGAATGAAATATTTCTATTTTATAGCTAGAACATTTCAATGTTCTATCTCAGTCACTAAATAAATATGAGAAACGAGAGGGGAAGAGAAGGAAGTTCTGTCTGTTGAGGGTCTATAACACACATCCCTGCCCTGCTTGCAGTCTTTTGGGAGAAATAAGACCCATCCCAAGAAAAAAGCTAAATGATAAATCAGTACTGGAACCATTTTTAACACTCTACTGTGTGCTTCAGCCTTTGATGAACTTAAGCTAGTGAGAGAATATATTGTCTGTTCTCATATTTCTCTCTGTTCTTTGTATTAATTAAGTCTACTGGAACAATTTAGATATACATAATAATCACATTCATTATATGGAATTTGTACCTATACATGATATATCTTGTTCTTATTTTGAAGTCTTCCCTCAACAAGTATGTAGTGGCCTTCTATATTTCATTTGGCCAGTCTTGGCTTGATGTTCACTTTGCAAATTGAATATCCATTTCTACTCTTTTCTGGGTTCCTGTCACATGAAGTATTATTTTCCATCCCTTGATTTTCAGTCTATCAATTTCTTTTGAGCTAAATGTGTTTCCTGGATGCACAATATTGTTGAATCTTTTTCTGCCTATTTCTTTTGATTTGTGAATTGAGACCATTTGCATTGATAGTTATTATTGATATGTACTGGCTTATCCTTGTCATATTATTTCCTGTTGTTGGTGCCCTGTCTTTCTCCTTTGTTAAATTGCTTGCTTTGTCTGGTGACTTCTATTTATTGGTGTTCTTAGAATTGTGCCATTTGTTATCTCTTCTAAAATACTTTTTAGATATTTTGTAGAACTGGTTTGGTGGTCATGAATTTCTTCAGATGTTCTTCATTATGGAAGTATCTTACTTCTCCATTGATTCTGAAAAATAGTTTCTCAGGGTACGTAAATGTGGGTTGGAGGTTGTTTTCCTTCAGGACTTGAAATAGTTTGCTTTAGGATCTCCTTGATTTATGGGTTTATGTTGAGAAACTATGATTCTGATTATTCTGATTATGATGAGAAGCTCTGATTCTGAAGAATTTTCATTTATAGATGATTTGTTTCTTTTCTCTGACAGCTTTTAATATTCTGCTTGGTACTGAATTTCCAGAATTTTTATTAGTATATGCCTTGGTATGGATTTATTTTGGTCATTGCCATTTAGAATTCTATATGCCTTACTTATCTGTATGTCCAATTCTTTTACTACACTTAGGAAGCTTTCTGTCATTACTTCTGTAAACAGATTTTTTTTATTTCTTTTGCGCTGACTCCTGATTTTTCACTGATTCAAATCAATCTTACGTTGTTCTTTGCACCGTCTCACAGCTGTTGGATTGGTTTTTCAGGGTCCCTTGCTATTTTTAAGAGATCTTTCTTTCATGATCACTAACCACAATCCTGTCATCTAGGTTTGATAGTCTGTCTTCCCTTGCATTCATTTGGCTTCGCAAACTTCCAGTGCAATTTTAAATTTCCTGGGTATCTGTTTGAATCTGTTTCACATACTCCATTTCTTTGCTATATTGGGCAGTCATCATTTCCAACATTTTCCTAAGCTCCTCTGTTTATTTTTTTTAATCTATGTCTATTTTAGATTTGTTGATTAGGTCCTTTACTATGGTCATGATCTCTTTTTTATAGAGACTATTTCTTCTTTAATTTTCTCTATGGCCCATTTATTTGTTTATTTACTTTTAGTGCTATCATTTCAGAATGTTGCAGTGGGTGGTTTGTGATTTCCTCTATTTCAGTGCCCACTGGATTTGTCCTGGGTAAGCTGGAGGTCTGGGGTTGCATTTTGCTTCTGCATCTTGTCATTTTTTTTTATTTTTTAATTTTAGTTTGGGTTTTTTTCTGCTGATGCTTATAAGTTTTTTATGTTAGGTAGCATTGTCACTATCAAGACCTCCTTAAGAAATATTTATTTTGTAGAAATGTCTTCTTGGTGTAGTTGGCTCTTGGTCTTTGTGTCTTTCTTAAGATCCTACATTCCCAATATATGAAGGATGAGAAGTGGCTATCTATTTGGCTTAGCTCCCAGTGCTTTGGTACTGGACGATGGTGATGATTATGACCCTGAGCAATCACAGTGTTGTTACACAAAGGTGAACGACTGATTACAATAGGTATGGAATTCTGGGTAATGCAGTACAATTAGCAATAACCATATCATCAAGCACAGCCTAGAAACTGATGAACAGTGGTAATTGCTAACTTGGGAGCAAGATCTACAGTTATTTAACAATATCCAAGATAAACCAGAATCTTGTGTGCAATGGCATTCCTCTTAATAGAGTGATTTTATCTTTGGGGGGGCAGTTAAAAGGAATAAGGGACAAAACAGAACAATAACTTAAGGGAAATGTAGTAAAGGTAACGACAGAGGATGATCACACAAGCTTTTGGGAAGCTGCAGAAGACGACAGGAGAGAAAGAATGAAGGAAAAACCAAAATAATATTGAAGAAAACCAGAAAAGACTAGCAACAATGTTCATCCACATGAAAATATCAAAAATTCAAGAAAGATGGTTGAGGAAAGATGAAAAGGACAGGCTATACAAAATAAACAACAAAACTAAAAACTCCCCGCCCCTCCCCCCCATCTTAAACTCTCCCCTCCAAAAGAGAAAAAATCTGGCAGAAAAAGGAAAATGAAACAAACTAATAAATGAAAGGAAAACTTTCCTCTGGCTCCTGAAGTTCTGCGTTAGTGTCTAAGTTACAGCCCAGTCTGTGCTGGGTGCCATCAAGTGCAGAGCAGGATCAATGACAGCCTGAGGCTGTTTCCAGTGCGAGGCAGAGCCAGCCCCTCCTGGACCTGGCACAGCCTTCTCTCCTCCATACTACTGGTTCGTCTCACATGGTGCCCTATGTCCACCATGGTGGCCCAAGGCTGCCTGTACTACCAGTCTGGTTGCAGCGATGTCTACAATCCGAGTAACCTCTTGCACCAGTTGTAGGGCAGGAGGGGTTGTGTTGTTCCACCTGCTACCATCACTGCTGCTGCCGGTCCTTAAGCTTCTCATCACAACAGATTCCGGTTAACCACTGTGGAATATGATAAAAGCAAATAATAGTGGCAGCCTGCCGGGGAGGTAAAGACCTCCAGTCACTCACCCATGTGTGCTGGGAAATTTGTTGCCAGGCTGCAGTGTCCTCTGTTCACAGGAAAGCAAAAGAGGCCAGGGGCCTTATATCCCAGATCTATCCTGTGTGATGTGAGTTTGCTACATCTCTGCAGTCTCTCTGGTTTTGGGGGAGAGCTTCCTGGGAATGGTAGTTCCTGATCCAAACTCAGGCTATAGGCCCACAAGGAGCCCTGTAGACTGGATAATCATTTTGCACAAAGTCTATGTTTTGTTTGATCTATAAGTCTATTTCAGATTGATTTGGGCATCTAAGATGTATGTCCTTCCCTTTCTTCCAATGACCTGTGTTTTAATAATTTTCTCTGAGTAGTTCCAACATGGTTCCTCTTCTACTCAACCATGTTGAATTCCTCCATTTCTTTTTGATTAACTGATAGTCAATATTGCCACCAAGCAGGCATAACTCCTCTTGGATCAGCACAACTTCCATATGTTTTTCAGACACAAAATGAAATTGTGAAATAGCATATGCCTTCCAGCCTCATAAACACCACTTCATTCCACAGCCATTTTCCTTATCATTCTTTAGTTGGGCAAAGTTCTTTTTTTTTTTTTTTGAGACAGGGTCTCACTTTGTGGTTCAGGCTGGCCCTGAGCTCAGCCTCAAACTCACATCACAGCAATCCTCCTGCCTCTGCTTCCCGAGTGCTGGGATTACAGGCGTGAGCCACCACGCCTGGCACTGTGGTATGTGGTACTGGTTGCTGCTGGGGTGAGTCTCCATGCCCAGTATTGTTATGTGGTTATGGGGGATCGAACCCGGGCCCTCGCGCCTGCAAGACAGGTGCTGGAACCACTGAGCTATATCCCCAGCCCTGGGCAAAGTTCTTAAAGGTGAATACTCTGTAGTGTGACTATGGGGACACTTACAGTCATAAAAAAATCTTTTCATCTGAAAGTCTCTTGAAGTCACAGTCTTTTCAGTATAACACGTCCTTTATATAAGATTGTTATATTTCTTCTGTTTGTATTTTCAGGCTTCGTATTTCTCATCTTTATGCCTTAAAAATTGAAATATTGTGACAAAGGAGTTAAAACAAAGACACAGACCTCTGCTTTTGCAAATCATCTCAGTTAATCTGAGAACCGCATAGCATACGGTGACAAATGTACACTGGTTGGTTGTCCACTATAAGAAATATTCCATGAAGGTGTAGGTCTCATGTCTAATACTTCATGACATAACAAGTTACTCATTTATTTACAAATCCAACTAATGGATACTTTTATTATTTATGATGGGTGAGGTGCTGTGGATGAGGGAGGTCTATGGATTCAGTGAAGGTCTGTCCACTAGTAATTAAGGTGTGCACACAGCTGTAATGAAAAGAGAAAAGTGCTCCAATGTCAGGAAGCTCATGGTGCCTCAGGAGCACAAAGAGATCCACAGGGAAGACCCCCGCCATTGCTGACTGAGATGGAATCCTCGACTTGCCCTCGTCAAAGCCACAACCAAGGCCAATGTCTCGATCCATTTTGTGGCGCATAACAGAACACCACAGACTCGGTCATTTATAAAGAACAAGAGTGTGCTGCTTATGGTTCTGGAGGCCAGAAATTCTAAGACTAAGGCACAGGCAGGTCGCGTGCTGCTTGGCAGTGAGTACTGCTCCCATCATCCCGGGTCACCTGGCCGAAGGCAGGAGGGTGAGCTTGAGGCACTTCAAGCCCTTCACAGAGGACCTTGATCCCACTCATGCAGGAGGAGGGCCCTGGATGTAACCTCCTGAGGGCCCCACCTCTTCTTACTCTCACACTGGCAACACTTGAGCATAGGGCATGTTGAATTCGCTTTCCAGAAGTCTTGGGGTTTTCTCACCCTTAATAGAAAAAGAAAGGGGGAAAACAATAAAATATATCTACTGAACACTTATTGCTTTGAAATCATGTTTGAGAAAAATAAAAATACGTTCCCAGACATCAAGGATCTTGAAGAGTCCAGATAAGTTATAAGTTGGTGTTGTAGTCAGGGCTTGTAAGGGACTAGATTTAATACAGGACACATAATTTATAGGATTGTTTTATAATATTCACCCAGAGCTAGAGACCTGAAGACTCTAGCCAAAGGCCTGGATCCCACAACAGCATCCTGCATGAGTCCAGTCTACCCAGTGTCTCATGGAAGTCCATAAGGATCTGCACAGGGAAGACCCAAAGGCCAGGATGGAAGCTGGAAGTCTGGCCTGGTCGGTTGAAGGATCTGTGACACTAGGCTGAGGGATGTGCACTGGATCCAGGGAGTGATGTTCACAGCAAAGACCAGAGCTCCCTGATGAGGACAGCAGCCCTCCTAGCAATAGCAAGGACCTCAGCTCCTCCGGCAACCAGAACAGCCCAGCTCCTATCAGGAAAACTAGCCTTGGCAGCTTCTCCAAAAATTTCAACAATACACAGTCTTCCTCCCCTGTCATGCCAAAACCGCACTGATTCAGTTTAGCTGGGTTTTCCCACTGAAACTGGGCTTTAATTAATCCACTACCCTTGGTGTTTGGGTTAAGTGCTCTTATGTACATGTCTACAGGGGATTGACCATGGTTTCTTTTCTTGGATTGAGCATCCCCGAAGTATGTCTCTGAGATTCTGTATCTCTTACCAGCTCCCAGAGTTCCAGTGCCAGTGATCTTTTAGTGACACTCCGAGTGGCAAAGATGTAGACAACAAAGAACAAAGAACATTGGAAGTGTGGATTTAGATATTAGGGAAGGCCATATCAAATAGATGAGATCCGAGTTGGGCCTTGAAGAATGAGGAGGATCCAAAGAGCTAGGCTAGACAGGAAGAGTAGACTGAGTACTAGTACCAGGCAGCAGAAGATCCATCCCAGGATAGAGGATAGAACAATGTACCTAAGATTGTCTTTAAAAACTTATATGGTGGAAGATTTAACTGTGAAGACAGAAACCTCTGTTAGCCTGACTGTGGGGAGTTTGTTGTGTCAGTCCAAAGACTACAATCAAACAGATACCAGGGAAATTGAGAAAAGAATTAGCATGTTTGAATTTATGTCTTAGAAATATTAACTGGTGGGGATTATTACAGTTGCTCAAGGATGAGACTACAGCTACCTGGGTGAGAACGTGGTGATAGAAATGGAAAGAAAGAAACATATGTGCAGTAAAAGGCTCTAGAGAAAGTTGTAATCTGAGGAAAAAATCTCCATATTCTCAAATGGACATAGTAGACATTTTGAAGCAAAATTAGTAAAACATAGCTAATAAAAAATTAAAGATAGCAATGATCTTGAATTTGCATGATGAGGGGAATGGTAGGGGGAGAATGTACACTGAGCTAGTTCACAGTTTGGCCAAAAGTCAAATGATTAGTTTGGATTTAAATGTCTGGACTTTGAAGTGATGGCTGAACTCCAAGCAGAAACATCTGGTAAATCTTAAGAGAAGAGATATGTAGATTAGGCAGCTAGTAATCACTATACACAGTGATGTTAGATAAGCTAACAAGGTGGCGATAAATGAAACCATGAGACAAGGACAGATCTCTGAGGGTCCTGGATCCCGGAGGTCAGAGACAGAGGACGGGGAGCAGAACCACAGGAACATCCTTACTTAGAAGACAGAGCATGAAAAATGAGCCTCACAGACAAAATAGGCTGGTGAAGGAGATAATTTCAAACAGCCCGTTATCCATGTGGCCTATTCTAAGTCCAGCTTTTGAGCCTATCAGATTACCTTGATTGGCTTTGGTGGTGTATGAACACCTTTGTATTCTATCTGAGCACACTCAGGGCAGCATTTTCCAGAAGTAATAGGGAAAGGCCAGAGTCCTGGGCTCAGTTTTGTTACCTATCTACTCCCCCCTTACCTCTCATCTTGGTAAGATCATAAATCTTCTCATCCTTGGTAAGTGAAAAACAATGCGGTAATACCACAAACTGCAGACAGATGTTGGGTAAAACAAAAACACATAACTATTTTAAAAGCACACATTTCAATGAAGCCATCAGGCTACTTTTCTAATTCATCAAGAATAAATGCAAGTCATGTGCAATTCTCACTCGACTGCCAAACTTAGCTTACCAGACAAAAGGACAAGCAGAATTATTTTTCTGAGTTTAAATAGTCAAATCTACATTTTTCAATATATGTACCAGATTTTATTAAAGGCCCTTTGTATGCCTGATACTGCAGCAAGCAATATACCAGATAGAATGTTAAGTCAACAAGGGCCCTGCTATGAAAAGGTTCAGAGTCTAGTAATAAAAAAGAAAAACAGGAGTCATGAATAATAAAACATGAATCAATATGTGACAAATGCCACAAGACCTGTGTGAACCAAGCACAATTGATGTTCAGAGAAGGTGAACTTTCTGGCTGAGGGATGGAGAGAAGGAAGGCCTTGAACAGGATAAATTATGACAGATGGGAAAGAAAAGGAGGACATGGTAGGTAGCCCCAGAGGGAAGAAGGCACCGACAGGGCTTGGGCATAGTAGCCCAGAACGTGGAACAATTAGGGGAACAGCAGGAGGCAGGCAGATTATACAGGGCACAGATGCCAGGCTAAGAATCCGGGCAGGGCTTTTTTCTGTGGACAGTGGAGTATGATGAGAACAACAAAAGACCCAGAAAAACGAAGTAGCACAATTAGGGCCAAACTTAAAGAGGGTCCCACAGGCTGGATGTGACGATGCTTACCTTTAACCCCAGTACTGTGGGAGGCTGAGGCAGGAGGATCAAGCCCAGACTGGACATTAAAAAATAATTCAGCCAGAGGGTAGGCTTTTGTGAGAAGATGGAGAAAACAGAATGTGATGATAAGATGATTTTTTAAGTTTCTCATTTAAAAGGAGGAGAGAAGATGTTATAGTTTATATCTAGATGTCCCGCAGTCTTACATGCCAAGGACAATAGTTGAGGTTTTTGGAAAGTGATTGAATTATGGGAGCACTAGAGCTAAATGTGATATCAAGAGATGTGGTATGGTTGGAAGAGGCAGATCACTAGTGGGTGTGATCTGGAAGGCCATCGCCATCCCTGGCTCTTCCCTTCTCTCTGCTTCTTAGCTACTGTGATATGAGCAGCTTTTCTTCCACCAGGCCACTCTGCTATGCTGTTTCTTCCTCAGCGCTGGCCAACTATGGACTGAAATGAGAGCCAATATAAACCTCTTTAATTTCCGGCTGTTAGATATGTGTCCCAGTGAAGATAAACTGACTAGGATGGATTTTGGTACCAGCGAAGTGTGATCATTGCTATGTCATCGCTATGACACTACCTGACCTTGTAGTCCAGGAGGCCATTGAACTGGTTCATGCCAGGACTTTGGAAAGGTTTAAAGATACTAGCTATATAAACACTAGAATGCTATAAGCTGAACTTCATGGGAGATTAGAGTCAGAGTCTAGAAGACTAGAACACAGATGAAATGCAAATGGTAAATAGTAGAACAAGGAGGTTTCAGTTGGGAACTACAGTGGTGGTTGTATGCAAGCCACATGTGTCCTGCTCTAACAGGAAATTTGTCTATATTTTGTTCATATCCTGACACTTTGCAGAAGACTGATATTAAGGACAGTGGATTAGTCGATCTGGCAAGGAAATTTCAAGTCTGTGGCCTGGGTATTGTTGGTAGCTTTATCTAGATCTATATTAAGAGTCAAGAGCAAATTGAACAACTAAATAATTTTTTTTAAGTTTTCAGTTTGACTAAAAAGAAAGAGTCAGAAAGGTTAGTGCATTGGAGAGCTTGGTTTCCAAAAAGATTAAAAAGAAGATAAGTTAATTACATCAAGACAACAAGAAAAATAATTTCAGAGCATCCTTGGAACCAGCAAGACCCCATATTTTGTTAGCCAAAGTTGCAAAAGTAAAAAGACTTCACTCTGAGGAGAGAACCCAGGGAAACTCAACTTATTCAGTGCCAGGTAGGAAAGAGTTTTTTAGAGTTAACCCTTTCAGGCTCCCAGGGCCTCTGTAGCCATGATGCAAGAGGCTAGGCTACTGTCTGAATTGGTGCCAGACCTCGGTCTCATCCGTGCGGTCCTGATTTTACAGGCATGAAAGATGCAAGAGTTGTGCAGTCAGGGAAGTTTCTACCTAGATTTCAGAATTTGGTTTGGGAGATAGCATGCTCTTAAGAAGACAGTGTGTGAAGCTATGAGATTAGAATCAAAGATAGAGTGGAGATCCTAGGAAGTAAGAGATGCCAGGAACATGGATCATGGGGTGAAGAAAGCAGCAGGTGGTAAACAACGCTACCCAAAGAGAGGCCATACCTAAAACCAGCAATGCTGTAAGAGTGAGGCCACAAAAGCCCTTCAGAGTTCATATCTATTCTCCAAGTGCTGGATATGAAACTATAGGTTCAATGTTTGTTCTACTGTGTTTTGGTCCAGTTTCTTTCTATCCCCTTACTTCTCTCTTTTGAAATGGGACTCTTTATCCCATGTCACTGTATGTCAGCAGTGTTTGACTTTATTTTTTATAGGGACTGACAGCTAAGAATTTCAAGTCTCAGAAAAAACTTTAGACTTAGACTTTTCAGCTAGGCTTAAAACGTTAGAACTTTGGTATCTCTTGGAAAAGGACTAAATGTGTTTGGGGTTGAGCCTCACACCAGCTTAGAATGTTATGATTCATGTCTAGACGCCCCCAAGAGCTTCATGAGCTCATAGGGGGACTATTAGTAGGTGATTAAGTTATGGAGGTACTACAGCTAATGTGATGTTAGGAGGTGGAGACTTGTTGGAAGAAGCAAGTAACTAGGGGTACGACCTGAAGGGTATATATCAATTTCCAGCTTCTCCCTTCACTCTCTCTGCTGGCTGCCATAAAGTAAGCTTTTCTTCCTCCGTGCCTCTCTTCTTTGGAGCCATCCTCCTCTGAACTATAACTGTAAACCCAAATAGACCTCTCCTGCCTTAGGTTTTGAGTATTGGGTATGAAGCTGCAGGAAAGAAGGAAATAGCTGAGACAATAGGCTATGAAATCTCACAAGCATATTCTTTCAAAGAAAATTAATTTTAATAGAAACATGGCACTTACCCTGTCTTTTCATCCTGTGTTTCATGGTTGAATGTAAAGTTTCAAAATAGAAAAATACATTGTCCACTAAAAGAAAGACCAATCTGCCAGCTCTCCTAGGTCAGGGCGGGAAGGAGTTGGGTAAGACAATTGAAGTGTGGTTCTAAGCTTATTGGGGACCACAACTGGTCTTGAGACTTTGTACATAGCTCAGAAATATATGAAATTTCAGGAGGATTTGGACCCTCTGGACCTTACACATTAAGCCTCAGAAACTCAAATTATGAATCTCTAAACTAGAAAAGGGAAAATTAAAGATGGTTCAGAAGTCTAATCAGAAGTAAAATGCAGAAACCTACAGTTGACAGAGGTCAGGGTCACCTCCCAGATGGTTGCTTTTGAGATCCTTGCAGAAACTACCTGGTGTTAAAGCAGAGATTTTGGAGGCAGGACTCAAAACTGAATTTTTAATTAACCAAGATCAACCTGACAAACAATCAGGATTTGAAGCCACTAGCCAAGTTTCTTTAGGACTCAGCTCTAGTTTTTCCTCAGCAGTATGATATTCTGTTTCTTCTTAAAATGTTAACTGAGATCTTTCAATGTGTCATTATGGGGCTGACACATAAAAAATACTACTTGAACTGGCTCTAACATCTCAGTGCACCTTCATTCACTCCTTTCTGTCCCTTCTTACACCTTTCACAGTACCAGTCTTTCCCACTGTCTAGTTCTAGTTCATTGTTATTATTCTGAGTCCCGACTTTTCAGAGCTTCCTAGAGCAGTGTACTTCTCCAGGGTTGTCTCTTAAGAAGAGGAATGTCCCCTGAATTCAAGGGAGCTTTTCTCTTAACTGATCTTTGACTTCCATATTTCCTGAGCTTCTATCCTCTACCATCGTCCTGTCTCTCAGGGACTATGGAAATAGCTAAGACCAGGAATTAGCAATCAGAAGGCCACCATTTAATTCATGACTATGCTGTCCAGTACTCCTGACTATGTCAGAAGATGACTTTATTGGATGGTCTGTACAGTGTTTAACATAAGATTGTTGGTGCCAGTATATCTCTGACAAAACACTCAAAACAATACCATTAAAGTATAGACCCCTGGTTTAAATCAGGACAACACCATAAAAGTACAGACCGCTGACTCAAAAATTCCACCAAGCCCAGGACTATAAATTCCTGGTACTAATGCACTAACACTAAACTGCTTCCCATAAACCACCGAGAGTCACAATTAAATATTTGAATATTGAGCAGCTGGCTTCCTACCTCCTTTTTTGTGAGTTTTCTCTTTCAACAATGGGTGGTACTGCTTAGGCAGGTCTGCTGTTTTAATGAGCTGTTTCATTACTAGAGCCAAAGGCCACACAAGCAAAGGAGGGAATGTCTCCTTAGGCTCACAGTTTCAGAGGGTTCAGTCCATGGGAGTCTCGCTCCACATCACAGATATCATGGCAGAAAAACACAGTCCATGCCAACCAGGAAGCAGAGATCACAGACCAGTCTTCCAGATCATGCCCCTGTGACCCTCTTTCCTGACCAGGTCCCACCTCCTGACAGCACCTCAGCTGTGAGCTCCTCCATTAATGAACACACTGATGAGGCTGGCACCTGCCGTGATCCAATCATCTTTTGGAAGCCCATCTCTGAGCACATGAGATGTCAGGGGTACATTCTAGATTTGAACCATAACATCTGGCCTACTCAGAACAGAAGAACAAAGGCACTTGCCCAGATCTGAGGAAGCAGCAGCTGGTGTGAGGCTCAGCCCCAAACACTCTCTTCACCTTTTCCAAAAAGCCCTAGGTTTAAGCTGCCTTAAAAATAACTTGTGCCACAAGCACAGTATGTTATATGCATGTACCGGTTCCTCACAGTGGACATCACTATTCAGTATACAAACCTGTGCTGATTTTGCTTACTCCACACCTTTTAAAAACCTGTGAGGAAGAAAAAGAACAGTAGGAGGTTACAGCTCTCACTACCAGTCACCATATTTGTGCTCCTGGGCTTCTCCATATCCTATGGGGCCACCAGTTAACCAGTTTTAATTGCAAGAATCTACCCCAAATATATATCCATACCTGCAATTCCAGAGCATAGGTGGATGCTGAGAAACCAGGTTCTCATCAACAGTTTAGTTACCCAGCACCTTAGCTTCTCCATCTTGAAGATGACAAGACTCATGAAAATGACTCGCAAATGACTGGCTCTTTCCCTCACCAGTTTTAGGTGAGAAGTAAAGTAAACAACCCGTTCAAGTCATCACAATGCAATATGTTGCAACAGCCACCTCTTAGGTTATCAGCACAGAAAATAGCCTGGGGAAAGTATTTAAGGATAAACAGCAGGAGACCTAACCATCCCAACCAGCTAGAAAAATACAGAGAGGAGAGACAATGTTAAATTGCAGTCAACGTGCAGGTGGAAATTACAGCAACAGCAGCTACACCAGCGAGAGTGGGTGACAGCGGGCTCGGGTATGAGAAATGCCATTTTCAAAGGTTTTTAATAATTCTGCTTCTGCAAGAAGATTTGTAATTACAAACACGAATAATCCTCAGTATATATCATTTCTAAAGATAGAGGCTGCAATTCTGTTCCAGATGAAGAGCTAAAGAATATCTCTCACAGGTTGGTAAGTGACAGGCAGTCACAGCCAGCCAATTAGGATGACGCAGCAGCAAAATTAAAGCCCAAACGCCCTGTCTGCAGATGCTGAGTCTATCAACAAGGATGGGCCCTCGTCATCCTCCAGCATAGGCCGTGGGAAAGGAAACCACACCGCACGGGGAAAGAGAGCTGCACGCACATCACTGCCCGGGACCCACAGCACTCAAGTTGGTCCTGCCCAAGTTAGTACCCAAGCCCAGGAAAGATACGTTATTCAGCCAGTCAAAGCGCAGAATGATGTGCTTGATGGAAAACACAACCCAGCACTGGATTGCTGGTTTCCCCACGAGTGCAGTGTTCAGGCTGAACTTTTTCCCAGTTTGTAACACTTGTTAGTTGTTAGCAGTCAATAGGCCAGGCAGGTAAACCAGAGCATGGGCCAGTGGGTGGCTCTTGGCTGGAGGTGTCCTTGCCCCTCTCGCTCTCATTCCACACGCGTGTACTCGGTCAGGAATCCCGCTGCAGAGTATTCCCAGCCAACCTGCCTTCTAGCTCCATTCCCACAAGCCCTCGGATGTCCCAGCAGCTACACCATGACATGAGTCTGTCCCCTCAAAGTTGCTCAAAAGCACCAGTGGCCGCCATTTCTCCCAGAGCCAAAGCCAAAGTCCTTCTGCACAGGCCTGGAAGACCCCAGGGCTCACTGCAGACCTCTTCATGTCACTATTGCGCCCTCCTCTCCTCTGGCACTGTCAAGCTCCCAGCTGAGAGGATTCACATTAGCAGCCTCACCTCCAACGTTCGTCCCCAAATATTCAGTGCTCATTCCGCAGAAGTTCACTCCAGTGACACATTTTCTGTGAGGTGCAACCTTACCGCCTCATTTAAAATTGTAATCTGCTCCTTCTTTCACCCTATCACAACCCCAGCCCTGGAAGGTCAGAAAGGGTGGGGCAGAGGGACACTGCTCCATTGTCCCATGAGACTTCTCGGTCAGTGACATCACAGGACAATAGCAAGATGGGACAGATTGGAATAAGCAGAGATGATGCTTTGAGACTCACTAAAAGAAGCCCCCACAAATTCACTGTACCATCTAACTTTCCCGAATTTAACCTGTTTCTGTTGCCAAGAGGATGAAAAATGGTTTTTCCTCTACCGAAGAAGGATGAGGAACTGTAATTGATCTGACTAAAAGAAATCAGCCACTTCACAGTTGGGGTGAAGAAGAGACAAACCCAGGTCCACACCTTGATGTTAGGCAGGGAGAGAAACAGACAGAAAGGATTTCTTCTCAAGAAGAGAAGCCAGAAGCCCAAAACTCTGAAAGCATCTCAATTGATTTTGCTGGTGTGAAGCTCTGAGATTCAGGAACACAGCTTGAGCCCCGAAGCTTGCTGGCTTCCCCTGGAGTACTGGAAGAGCCGATGGAATCGAACAGGCAGCGGGCTGGAGTGTGGCAGTCTCGCACCACCCTGCGGATCCATATTCACACAGCAAATATATTTAGGAATGACAGCAAAACAAATTTGTTATTGATTCTGGTTTCACTCAAAACCAGATATAACAAATGTCACACACTCCGTATGGAATGCTGCTAATTGTTACTTCTTATTGGCTGAATGTGTGATGTGGGGTAGGATGGGGACAGATGGACAAGGAATCTGATATTTCTCATTCTGCAGTGTTTTGCCTTCTGCATAAACTACCGCAGAAAAGCTTTTCATTCCTGCAGATTTCCAATCAATAACCATTCCTTCCAAGATTAGCTAGAGTTTATCAGGAAAGCCTTATCTAGCCAACTCTGAAAGATAAAAATCCTGAGAAAGTACTGACTGAGAAGAAAAGGCTGTAGATGCAATTTGTATACACAATTTCAGGCCAACAGTGGGCAGATTATCCTTACAATAAGGGGTCTTCAAGGAAATAAATTCCTACACATATACTCCCAAATAAGTGGTACTTGGAGGTGATTTTTTTTTTTTAATTCTGAGGATGGAGCCCAGGGTCCTGACACTCTCCTAGATTCCTACTACTTTTTATTTCTTATTTTGGTACAGAGTCTCACTAAGTCACTAAGTTGCCCAGGCTGAACTCAAATTTATGGTCTTCTGCCTCAGCTCCCAGAGTGCTGGGATCACTGGCCTGTGCCACCACACCCAGCAATTTTCTTAAACCCATATATCAAAATAATAGCTTTATTTGTTAAAGTCTAAAGTCATTCTATTCTGTGGTTTTACCTTAGTTTCTTTTCTTTTATCCATTCTGGAAGGCTGAGTGCAGGGGATACAGTTTCTTAAATGACTTGATGTATTTCCTGGATTTTATGTGTGTCTGTAATTGTGTGTATAGTTGTTATAGTATGAAGAACAATGGCACCAAAGATGCCTAAACCTTAACTGACAGAATTTGCATATTGTTTGATGGCAAATTAAAGTTGCAGACAGAACTGATGATGTAGACAGTTGACCTCAGAGTAAGGAGATTTTGGTTTTTTTACTATTCCAATGGGGTCAGTGTAATCACAAGAGTCTCTGAAAGTAAAACAAGGATCTAGAAGGAAAAACCATACAGGTGGCAGCAGGGGAATAGCTCAGCCTGGTTTTAAAGATGAAGTGTAGTGGGCACTAAGAGAGCAAGTACTCCCCTAAAGATTGAAAACATAATGAAGTGGGTTCCCTCCAGTTCACCCTGTTAACACCTTGGTCTTTTCCCAGTGAGATGTGTGTCCGAATTCTGATAAAGAAATCCACAAAATGAAAAATTTCCATGGTCATAAGCCATTACATGTATAGCAATTCATTAGGGCAGCCCTAGAAAATTAATACAGTTATGGTTTTATAGAATCATACATTGAAAATAGGAACTGAAAGGAACTTGAATTTGGAACATTTTCAGATGCTTACAGAAGGAGATGAAAGGGTGAGTGAGATCCATCCAATCCACCTTATCAAATGGGAGCACATTTCAAGAACTGAACTCAACTATCCACGTTTATGGCCGTTTCAAAAGATAGCTGTGTACCGCCCAGTAATCACAATGCTGAGGACCGCTGCACAGGGCGCACAACTGTAAGAATAGAAAGGGAACAAGAATTGTGTTTGCTTTTCACACCGAGGAGTATTCCTATTTCTGTGATCTCCACTTACCTGTGTATAAGAAATTTTGTGCTTCTATGAAATTTCCCTTCTGAACTCTGCAACATTTTTATGAGATTAGGTGTTGTTACATGTTACACTGACTTTCATCTTCCGACACAACAATTTCAACAGTCTGTTGGGTGCTTCATGCATGGTCATCCGTCCCATCATATATTGAACAAATGTTCATTGACTCAGTGTGTGCAAAGCTGCAGGCAGGCCATGTAACGCAAGAGTCAGCAAGCTACCTCAGTCTTCCCTCCTGGAAGTTGACTTGAAAGTGCAGACACATCCATGTAATTGCTCCGTGGTAGGAAAAGGACCTTTTTGAGGGACGCTTACCCCAATTGTGGCTGAGAGCAGCAGGTTAACAGCTGAAACCATGGATTTCTGGAGGAAGCCGACCTCTCTGTATTGCTTTCACTGGGGAGCTGATTTGTTTGCTGAGCTGCATCTTCCTCATGCTTTTATCTCTTTCTCCTGGTCAGCCTGAAGCCCACACAGAAACGTTCTCCGTGCTTTGCGCTGTACAGAACAGAGGCCAGTCAACAACGTCATACAGGAGGGAGTTCAAAGGATCTTTTAAGGTTACAGCACAGCAGGTTTTGAACCAACCATACTGGTAGTTTGAGGCTTACTTTCTATTTTTGAACCTACTATGCCACTCTTTCTAGGCAGTATCAGGGATTGAACTCAGGGTCTTGTGCTGACAAGGTAGGTGTACGGCCTCACTGACCTACTATTCCTTCATATAAGAAAAAAAGTAATGTTGGGCTGGGGATATAGCTCAGTGGTTCCGGCGCCTACCTTGCAAGCACAAGGGCCTGGGTTTGATCCCCGGTAACCACAAAACAATACTGGGTGTGGAGACTCACCGCAGCAGCAATCAGTACCACATACCACAGTGTCGGGCGTGGTGGCTCATGCCTGCAGTCCCAGCACTCGGGAGGCAGAGGCAGGAGGATTGCTGTGAAGTGAGTTTGAGGCTGAGCTCAGGGCCAGCCTGAACTACAAAATGAGACCCTGTCTCAAAAAAATAAAATAATGTTTATTTTTCCAGTTACAAAATAATGTAAGTTAATTTTAAACATCTGGGAAGTTGTAGAAGGTGTACATTTAAAAGCTATTTAGATCATTACAATCCCACTACCTTGAGGCATGTACTTGCCCCGTTTCTTAAAAGCATATACAGTGAACCCTCTTTAGTCACAGATCCATGTTTATGAATTTTCCTGCTCTCTTTAAATCCCTAAATAACACTCCGTGCTTCCTGACTCTATTCGGGGACCAGAGAAAGTCAGCCGGTGCTCACCCCTCCCCCAGCTCAGGTCAAGCCAGCCAGCGCTCTGTAAACCAGTCTCTTTATAAATAGAGAAACCAGTGTCATTTTTGAGGTCTGCTTATTGGCACATTTTCCATGTTTTTGTGTGGGTTTTGTGGTGATTTCACTGCCCCCGAGCATAAGAAGCTGTGATGTGCTTAGGGAGAAAAAGCATTCGTTAGGTAGGCCGCATCCAACATGAGTTTCAGTGCTATTGGTTACAAACTCAGTGTTCATGGATCAATAATATGTGTTAGGTAAGATATCCTTACACAGAAACACACATGAAGCCTGGCATGTACTGACTAGTTGAACAAAGCGCTGTGCCCAGGGGCTCACGGGTCGCTAACCCTGCATTCCCCTTGGTGTAACAATCTAGTACTTGCTAATTTAGGGTTTGCACTAACTTTATAAACCACAACTGTCATGAGCAATAAGGATCGATTATATTTGCTTTTTGCCAGAAAATAAAAGGAAAACATACCATATGTCAATTTTTGTATCTTTTAATTAATTAATCGTGTAATTAAATATTTTAATATATGATTTTAATAACATTCATCCAAATGAATATCCATGATTCATTTTCACCTTGCTAGATAATAAGTTATTTCCAATAATCATCTTCCACACATTTCTGTGTGCTTCATTTACTTATTCATTGACTCTCTCAACAAATATTTATTGAATATCTGTTATATCTCAGTCCTCTGAATAAGAATAAAGAAACTAGTAGGACACCAGTCTTTGCCCTCACGAAGTCTATAATCAACTGAGACAACAAAAATAAATTTATGCCCATAATTCATGAAGGTAAGTACTGGAAAGGACAAGAATCAGAAGTTACAGAAGCACATCAGAAGACCTGACATCGATCAGGGAAGAGATCCTAAAGTAACTTTTAAAGCTGAGCCCCAGGGAACTCAAACCTCAAAAGCCCGAGAGTCCCAGGTCAGAGGTAGAAGAAGTGATTTTTCTTCTCTCTTCTTCTTGCCTGCCCACCCTCCCCACAGCTCAAACCGAGGGGTGAGTCAGTGTACTGTGCCCACCATGTGGATGTGATCTCAGGGTCAGGCCCATCTCGTTGCCTACATGCAGCCAGCACCACACTGTCCCACAGCAAGTCAGAGAGGCCGGGGAGCCGCCAGGCCCACAGAGCTCCTGCCTGGACGAAGCCCAGGAGCTCACAAGGCCACATGGGACTCAGCTGGAAGGGAGAGAGAGGCAGGCGTCACTGCAGGCCTACTCAGGACGAGCCTGGACTCAGCCAAGAGTATTTTTTTTATCAGTGAATGGGGCCTCCACAAATACCAATGAAAACCGCTTCCCTCATGTGCTTGTCCCCAATATGGCAGACTCCAAAACCACCTACACCACTGTTTGAAAATCAAATTCAGAGAACAAATGGTTATTCAGGGCCATCACTGTGGGAATGAGACTGTGATATTAAAGTCAAGAACCAATTAAAAACATTTGTTGACCTCATTCCATGCCTTAAGGGAAGCCTGACATCAAGAAGTCCAAGTGTCCATTTGGCAAGAGAATCTTTGAAACCATTTTCTATGACAGTGTCCCTCTAAGAAATGAGCACACAGAACTCGTGACATTTGATCCTCAAGGATTTGGGACATGCAGAGCTGAACTGTTTGGAAATTGTGGGGGGAGTGTCAGTGTGACTGTCTGAACAAATATTTAAAAGAAATGACTTTCTAGAATGTTAACTCCCAGGTCAAAAGTCTAGCCAGGTTCAGAACCAGCTCCTGCAAACATCTCCTAGGATGCTTCCACCCACGTGCTTTCCAAAGTGTTGACACTAACTGCTAACTATCCATTGCCGCTAGAGGTCCTGCCTGCCTGACTCCTTTGTAACTAGTCCATGAATGGTGTCATTTATAACACATGACACTTAAATGCTAAAAATATTTATTTCATAAAAAGATTAACCACAGTGACCTCTCGTGCACCATGCAGCTGCCAAGCACATTCTTTCTAGTTCAAAAGAAATTTCAAACTGATATCAACTGCAAAGCAGCAATGCCCACATTAGAATGCAATGCAAGTAGACAGTTTCTATCCAAAAGGCCTGATATCCAAGATGCAAATTAATAATGGCTTATTTACCAGCTACTCACTGGGATTCTGCAGAAATCTAACACTGAGAACGTATGTGTTAATCCTTACAAGGTTACTCAAAAAAAATCCTTACAGAAACTTCAGTTCTGTATACTCTAGGCTAATATTAGCTGATGCTCACCTACAGTTTTCACCCAGAGATGCATCTAATCTGACACCTCGGCTGGCTTTCAAGCAGCCCCAAGTGATGAAGGAAGAGAGGGAGGTGTTATTTGCAAAATCAAGCTTGATAAACTTTTGCCTTTTCGTTATCTGTGCAGTCTACCTGAGATACAAACTTTCCCAGAAATTTTCAGTGAAGCCACCCTACCCTGACTATAATAGTAATAAAAAAAAAAACCCTTTGTAGATGTATCATCTTTCACAGGTCTCAAAGTGCTCTCATCCTCTGAGTCAACACCACTTCTTACCACTGAGTTCCACTGCTTTCTCACCAAGGCCTTTTCCGCTTGCTTTTCACCTTGCCAACCTTCACCTTACAACAAGTTCCTCCTCTGCTCTTACTTTGTCAGTGTCCTTGACCTTCCAAGACATTGTTAAGTTTCTCTGAGATGCTCTACTCTAGTGAGCCCTGCTGGGGAGTCTCCTGTTCTAATGTGTTCGTCTGAATGACTCAGTAGTTTTGCCTCAATAAATGTGTGTGTGTGTGTGTGTGTGTGTGTGTGGCTGTGTATGTGTGTTTCCCCAAGATCAGACCTTAACCTAGCAAAGCCAGGGCAGTACAGAATCTTTTGTGATCACAATTGCATTTTTAAGAAAAGTACTCATTTTCCCTCAGATTTTCCTAAGCACCTCTCTTTTTCTATCTATAGAATTTGGAACAGTAGTTCTCAGCCCTGGGTGTTGTTGTGCTTTGGGGGTACAGAAACTCGGACCAGTACAACGAGTGTGCAGAGTCACCACCCAGACCCCAGGGAGGTTTGGGAGAATTCTTCTGCTTTTACTGCAAGATACATACATTTATATAGTAAACAGTAGGGGGCGTAAACATACGATCGGGTTAGTCACAGATTGCTTGATTTTGGCTGAGGGAGGAGCATTGATTAAGCAGGCTGTGCTGAACTCCAGACCAGCCAAGCCTAGTCTTCAGCTTCAATCCCTCTTTTGTCTTTGACTCTAAAACCTCAGCCAAAAGCACAGTATTGTAATATGTTAAAATTTGTATAGTAAAAATAAAAAGCAATAGTGAATTACTGAGGCTCTCTTTAGCTCTGTGCATAAAACAATATCTATGTGACTTCTAATAGCCACATGAATGTAATAAAAATATAAACAGAGACAAAATTTTAAAAGTTAAATACAACATAGCAAATGAAAATATACTTCAACGTTTTCTACTACACAATATATATGATAACTAGATGTTCTTTCTCTTTCTTTCTTTCTTTTTTTTTTTTTGTTTTGAGACAGAGTCTTGCTTTTGCTGTTCAGGCTGGCCCTCAGCTCAGCCTTGAACTCACAGTAATCCTGTTGCCTCTGCCTTCCAAGTGCTGGGATTACAGGTGCGAACCACCACATCTGGCAGTGTGATATATGGTTCTGATTGCTGGTGGGCATGAGTCTCCACATCTGGCACTGTTGTATGTGGTTACTAGGGATCAAACCCAGGCCCTTGTATTTGCAAGGCAGGCACCAGAATCACTGAGCTAAATCCCCAGCCGAGGAGTTTTCATATACAATAAACTCTACCAATCAGAAGATTGATTTAGAGAGATAGAAAGAAACAGACATATTTTATAATGATTAATAAAATGTCAATAATGCTCAACCAACAACACATGTACAAGATGATTTGGGGTTTTAATGTATAAGAATGAAAATACAGAAAGCATTTTTTTCTAATGACAGTATAAAGTTGAATATGTAATTTTAAATTTCGTCTTGTCTGACCAACTCAAAAAAAGAGCTAAATAACCCACAGCTAACAATAGGCCTTGGGTAAAAACCGTGCTGTAAACTGGCAACAAAACCTGTCTACAAAGTATATCTATGATGGATATTAATAAAACAAAAATGTCTGGCACTTTAGTTGTATTAATGTGTGATCACTTAGAATTTGGCAGACTGTAGTCAATAATAAGCAAGTAAAAACATTTTTTATACATTTTTACTGGATGTTTAAGAACAAGCTAGAGTGAAACCTATATTAAATAAAGTTAATCTCTTACCATTTAACAAGGTCAAACAAGTCTCTTCAGGCAGTACCTTGGAACGATGGTGTCTCTCAGCTCTTCCATTAGTGTCAGCCATTAGGATATGTCAAGGCCTTGCTTGACCATATTGCTTTTTGCAAAAACATAGGAGTTTTTTTTTTTTTCCAGATGACATTCCTTTGACACACCTTTGTAGAATCACAGGATCTCGGGGTGGGGATTTAGCTCAGTGTTTCTGGCACCTGTTTTACAAGCACAAGGGCCCAGGTTCAATCCCTGGTAACCACATAACAATACAGGGTGTGGAGACTCAACCCAGCAGCAATCAGTACCACATACCACAGTGCCAGGCGTGGTGGCTCACGCCTGTAATCCCAGCATTTGGGAGGCAGAGGCAGGAGGATTGCTGTGATGTGAGTTTGAGGCTGAGCTCAGGGCCAGCCTGAACCACAAAGTGAGACGCTGTCTCAAAAAAAAAAAAAAAAAAAAAAAAAAAAATCACAGGATCTCATGGAGAAGGTTCCTTTATGTCTTGGATCTTCAGTCATAATTGACCTTAGAGGGCCAGAGCCAAAATATTGTCTGCCCTTTTAGCCCAGTTACCTTTTTAGTTTTGGTCTCTTAAACTTTAGTTGTTAAACACCCAGGAGAGAAGATCAGTAACATTACATTTGCAATAGGAGTAATGAGCTCAACTATTATAAATCTACTACGCAAAAGACATTTAGGTATAAAAATATAGTGGCGGCTATTACAGTTGCAAATCATAGTTGTTTTAGTGGTTGAGTAACTGTCTAATGTTAATAGAAAAGGGCTTTAACTAAAGAACTATGTGTAATATTTTAGTATAACAATTGTGTCATAATTTTTGTGGTGTACTTAAAAGTCTCTAGCCATTGTTAGATGTACTTACTCTCCGAAAAATGTAAAGCAGATGTCTGAATCAAAAGGTGAATATCATACACAATGTTTGAAGACCCATACAATTATGGAGCATAAATATATCTTGTACATAAGTAAAGTAGCAATAATATGTATCACAATTATATGAAACCTTCATCCCTCAATGCAGTTTCATACCAAAGGCATCTTTGTAATAACCCCCTTTTGTTTGTCCCAAATAAATTAATCCTTTAAAGATAACCAATGTAAATATACAACAATCTGTATAGCATTTGACCAATATAGATAATTTTACAATAACATTTTTAGAGGTAAAACCTTTGATGATGACCAGTGCAATAAATTTGCAATAACAATGATGTAATATTTGTTGGTGTGGGTTTTCCATAAGGCTGTCAAAATATTGGTGGTCCCATTAGTGAACAGGGACCAGAATAATTATGTTCTGGGCAGTTGCTCCTCTGTTCATCAAGGGGAGTTTTACTTAGCAGTATCCCCAACTTTAAGTGTTTTAATTTAAAGGGAAGAATATTTATTTACTTATTCATTTATTATAAAAAACTATACTGTGGCAATAAATATATTGTCTGTAGCTGAGATAACTTGTTTGTATAATAGAAATTAAGGGAAAACACAGTACTTTTATAAAATAAATTTGAGCATCACTTAGATCAGCAAGCACCCTCTGGGAAGAAAAGCATACCTTTAAAAACATTTATCTAACTCAATTATAGGTGCATATCTTTTAGGGAAAAAATTAAGATTAAAAGAAAAGGAAAATTATTTGAACCCAAACAAAACAATTGGACAAATTATATGATTAGACAAACTGAAAAAGAGACAAACATATAAGACAATTTATAAAATTAGAGTGCACTCACATGTATTTGGCCAAACTTAAATATAATATCTCTTATAATTTTAAGCCTGCAATTATACTTAAAACCAGTCAAAAACCTTTTGTAGATCAATTAATAGAGATCTTTTTATGATTAGAATCAGGAAAAATAGAAACACTTTATACCTGTATGGAACATTGTTAAGTTACTCTTTTAGAAGTTAGAGACAAGGGGGCCGGAAGTTAGCTCAGTGGTTTCAGCGCCTGTCTTGCAAGTGCAAGGACCTGGGTTCGATCCCCAGTAACCACATACAATACTGGGCGTGGAGACTCACGCCCAGCACCAATCAGTACCACACATACCACAATGCCGGGCGTGGTGGCTCACGCCTGTAATCCCAGCATCGAGAGGCAGAGGCAGGAGGATTGCTGTGATGTGAGTTTGAGGCTGAGTTTAGGGCCAGCGTAAACCACAAAGCGAGACCCTGTCTCAAAAAACCTAAAAAAAAAGAAGAAGAAGAAGAAGAAGTTAGAGACAAGGGACCATATTTGGTTGGGTTTGAGCAGTGTTGTTGCCAGTAAGGGCAGCACAAAGAAAGAAAGACCACCAGCATTTGCCCAGGAATTGGCCACGGAGTTTTTTGAGGAAGCCATGCTGTAAGCTTGTCCACAGATTTTTAAGAGCTTCCTGTGTCACCAGTGGGGTTGACCTTGGGATTTGGTGATGTGGCTTGTGTCAGCTGACTTTACACTCCAGGACCCAGAGGGGTTGTTTGGAATCCTGTGCGAAGACACAAGAGAACCCTCTCCCTACTGTTAGCAAAGGGTCAGGCCCACACCACTTGTTGGTTAGTGGATCTTTAAACATTTTAGAGGTGTAAGCAGGACCATTGTCTGTTTTAATTTATATTGCACTCTCATGGTGCAGAAACAGTGAAGGAGGTGGGAGATCACTTGTTTTGTTTTTTCTCCTGTCATAGCTGAGGCACAAGCCAATTGACAAATGGTTGTCCATGGTAACATGTACATACTTGAGTTCACCAAAGGAGGAAAGGTTCCTCGTTGGTTGACAAAAGGTTTTGTGGCTGGCCACTGCTAGAGGAAAAATTGAGGCCAGGGAAGCTGACTTGGCACAGTCAATCAGTAGATTGCCACATGTAAGAAGCCCAGGAAGATTAGCATACGTTTGAGAAGAGTGAGCCTGGAGTAGCTTCTGAATCTCAACTGCAGTGCATCCAGTGGGCTGTGTGGAGTTGTTTTTATAATAGTGTGAGGAGGTGCTGGGAGTGCACCAGCACAATAAGTATTGGTAAAAGGCTGAAGCTGTCATGAGACAGATATTCCAGTGCTAGGACAATAGCAGCCAGCTCTTTAACCTGTGGGTACCCAAAGGGAGATTTTTCATCTGTAAACACAAAGGAAACTTCAAGAATTGCCTGAAGTAAGAGGAGATTTTTAAAGGCTAGGGGCAGACATTTCAGATCTTGTAACAGCTGATGTATAGGACCAGGAAACTTTGAGAAAAAAGTAAGAGGGGGTAACCCATCTCATTCATCCAAGGCAGAAGCAGCCTCAGTGTCAGAAGAGAAGCTATGCTCTGGAGAATGGCAAGTTAGCGGCACTCTGTAAGGGGGTCACATGTTGGAGGAGGGTCTTCCATTACATCAATTTTTTTTCCTGCTCTGAGACCTCCCATGTTTACATGGAGGCTTGGGAGAAACCAAGGCAGAAGAAGGTTTATCAACAGACAAGGGAGGGACATTTGGCACTGAAAAGGATGAAGAACCCAGAAAAGAAATGAGGTCAGCACCACGTTTGGCATGGGGGTTTAAATACTGAATTGTTGCAGAGGTGATGGAGAAAAAATTGAGAAGTAGGGTAAGGAAGACAATCTGAGATTTTCTGTCTATATTAGAGAATTTACTCATCTTTGTAGAGAGGAGATGTCACCCAAGCTTGTGCTTTCCAGAATTACTCAGCCTTCTCAAGGCTGAGAGAGTGAGATCATATAATCATCAACTAAAGAAGTTTACCTGTAATAGGGATCCCTCATCCGACACTTCAGTTGTTCAACTGGTACACGCAAGTCCTACATTGGGGCGCCCCTTGCTGTTGTGCTTTTGGGGGTAACAAAAACTTGGATGAGTAGGATGAGTGTGCAGAGTTGCCACCCAGACTCTGGGAGTTTTTGGAGAACACTTCCACTTTTATTGGAAGATACACAAATTTATATAGTAAATAGTAGGGGGTGTAAACACACAGATTGGGTTAGCTGCAGTTTGGTTGATTCTGGCCAAGGGAGGAGTCACAATAAAGCAGGTTGTGCTGAACTCCAGCCTAGCCACGCCTTTGCCTTCACCTAGGTGCATGTAAAAATCATCTAGGTAGCATTGAAAAGCTACAGATACCAGGATTTCATCCCCTACCAACTGAATTAAAATTCCTGTGCAACAGGACTGAGCATTGACTTTTTGAGTTCCCAGGTGAAAAGTCCAACCAAGGTTGAGAATCAGCTCCTGAAAATATCATTTAAGATTCTTTCACCCATGTCACTTGATCGATTTCTCAGAAAACTTTCCACTAAAAACTTTGGGAATGTAACATATTTTAATGATAATTGTGCATTTGCCTGGAGATTTTAATATTTTATATTACTTTCACAACTCGTTTGCTATTTGCATAATTAACCAATATTTATGTAACACATATCAAGGGCCATGCTAGGTGCTACAACAAAAAAGATGAAGAAGACATAGAAATTGCCCTTCAGAGACGTACAGGCTAATAAATGAAACCAAATACACTTCCACACAAGTTTCTATAAGTGGAAATTCTGATATCTTCCTTCTTCACTGCAGCAAATCATCTTATTCATCCTGGAGTTTGCATGTTCTACCTTGAGACCAATACTGCAGACACAAAGAGTCAGCAAAAGAACTTGATTTATTTTTCACAGAGTACATGGGCAAGAAAAATACATATGTACCTCAATTTAGGATGGCTTTGCAACCCAATAAGCCTTTTATCTATTGAAAGTACTATAAATTATAATGCGTAGGGTTCACCTAACTTACCAAACATTACAGCTTAGCAATATTAGATTTATCCATCATTTCCTCTCTCGTGACTGTGTGGCTGCCTGGGAACTATAGCTCCGTGCTTCTGTCCAACAGCTTCAGAGAGTATCATCATACTGTATGTTGCCAGCAACGGAGAAGTTAAAAATTCAAAGTATCGTTTCTACTGATGTATTATCTCTTTCACACCACTGTAAAGTCAAAAATCACGAAGTCAAGCCATCATTAAGGTAAAAACCATCAATAGTAGGAAAACAACACTGGGAATGTAGAGTGACACATTGAGGTCATGCAGCTAGTTAAAGCTTAATTAGGGTTTCTAACTAAAACTCAGGACAATGTCACACCTACTATCCCATATCACCTTCTCTGAGCTATAGTTCTCACCAAAATATTTTAGGAAGTAAAGAGAAGTTAGACAAGAGGGGGAAATGGTATACTGTGGAGAGAGCACTAGCTTTGGAGTCAGGGAATTCAAGTTTGAATCCTACCTCTGATACTTCATATACTTTGCATGAGCTTGTAAAATTTGGTTTACTCACCTGTGCAGTGAGGTTTGAAATGGTCTACTCCATAGACAGAACTGAATACTACATAATCTCTGGATAGATATTCTTTTTCCTCTTTCTGCCTCAAGAAATAGAACACTAACAATCATGCTGACTGCTAAAACAAGACTGAATATTGCATATGATTTAATTCTTTCTGTATCCTGTAAAACGCATCCTAGGAAATTCATTAAATTATTACTGTAAATTAAAGACAAGTTTGCTTCTTCCTGGGGAAAAACAGTTGATTAAACTAGATTTTTTAAGCACGATAATAGTCACCATTTACTAGAGGCCTATTAAATGCCTAGGACTTTATTAACACAATATTTCTTAATTTTCACAATACCATTTTCACCAAGTTGTGTTGCACCAATTTTGCTAATGAAGTTAGTTGGTAGAAGATCCACAAATAGATTTGGGCAAAATCTTCTCTCTTAATTATTACAATAAGTTAAAGGTTCTGAATCTAAAACTTCACTTCAAAACTGTCACCGAATACTCATTCGTGGGTGATGTGAGTATTCACCCAAGAGGCAAGATCATCTGCCTTACGCACTTCCCTCCACAAACAGCCTGGGGGCAGATGACTCCACTGGAGAGTTAATAGCCCTGCTCCTCTCACAGTCTTCCTAAAAATTCCTTTTAGGAGGCCAGCATTGTTCTGTTACCAAAACTAGCCAATACCCACTATAACAAAGCCACAGCCAGTATCTCTTGATAACATAGATTGAAAAACCCTCAACAGAATGTTGTCAAACTGACTCTAATAGCAAACTAAAGGGTCATATACCAACTAAGGGGCATTTGTCCTTGGAATACAGAAATGGTTCAACATTTGGAAATCAGTTGATATGATACATTACATTAGCAAAATAAATGACAAAAATCACACAGTCTCAACGGATATAGATAAATAATTTCACAAAATTTAACATTTTCATGACAGAAAAGACTCTCAGTAAGCCAGGAATAGAAGGAAATATATCAAATAACAAGGGCCATGTATGGATAGCCCTCAGCTAACCTGGTATCAATAATGAAAAGCAGAAAGCTTTCCTCTAAGATCAGGACCAGGGCAATGGTGCCTATTCTTACCACTTTTATTCAATATCAGTGGATGTCCTATTCACAGCAGTCAAGCAGCAGTTAAAAAAAAGCACTATCAAAACTGGAAGGAAGTAAAAATGTCCCTATTTACAGACAAAATTATGTTATACATAGAAGTCCTTCAAGATCTCACTTTATAACTATTAAAACTAATACACAGATACAGTAAAGTTTCAGGATATAAAGTCAATGTATAAAAATCACTTGACAATGACGTATTTGAGAAAGAAAATTAGAAAATCTCACAATAGCACAGCAGAGAGTAAATAACTAAAGAATACAACTAATCAAGGAATTTACAGATATATACACTGAACACTACAAAGCTTTGAAATAAGAACTTAAGTCAGGAGTAGTGGTACATGCCTATGATCCCAGCTAGTTGGGAGGCCCAAGCAGGAGGGTCACAAGTTCAAGGTTAGCCAGAGCAAATAAAGAAGACCTTGTCTCTAAATAAAAAAATAAAAAGACTGGGGCTGTAGCCCAATGATAGAGCACTTCCTTAATAGGGATAGGACCCTGCATTCAAATCCGCAATAACATGCACAGAAAACACAAATGGAAATACATCCCATGTTCATGGATTGGAAGACAATATAATATGAAAATATTCATTCCTAACGCAATAGAAATGAGCAATAGATAGATTCAGTGAAAACCTTATAAAAATTCTAATGGTATTTTTAAAAAAACAATTCTAAAAGTCAGAGGCAAGTAAATCTCGAGAAAGAAGAACAAACTGGAGACCACCCAGTTCCTGATTTCCAAATATATTACAAAGTCACAATTGCTAAAACCTACAGTGATTAATAGTCCTTATAGATGGCACAAAGAGATCTGTAAAACCACTGAAACAGAAGAAAGAACCCCCAAATAAATTCACACATATATAATCAAGTGATTTTTTTTTTTTTACCAAAGGTGTCAAAAGTGCACAATGGGGAAAGAAAAATCCCTTCAACAGATAAGGCTGGAAAAACTAGATATCCACATGACCCTTACACTGTACATAAAAATCATATCAATGTGCTTACTTTGTTTAAAGACGTACAAAGACTTGAAACTATAAACCTCACAGAAGAAAACGAGGACTGTTTCATACAATGTTCTTGGGAGTGATTTCACAGATATGATACCAATAGGACAAGCAAAAAACCCAAAGTCCATGAGTAGAACTGTCTCTGATTTGAAAACTCACAGCAAAGAAAGTGATCGTCTGGGTGAAAAAGCAGCCTACTGAGTGGTAGAAAATATTTACAAATCACATATGAGATAAAGGGTTAATCTTCAAAATATACCAATAACTTCTATAAGTTAATACTTTTTAAATAACTAAATCTGATTTAAACATAGGATAAGGATTAGACATTTCTGCAAAGAAAGTGAAGAAATGGCCAGGGATACATGAAAAATCATTCAGTGTCACCAACCAGTAGGGAAATGCAAATCAAAGCCACATGAACTATCACCTGACACTTGTCAAAAAGACAAAGCCAGCAAGTGGACACTGAGAAACTGGAATCCTTACCCTATTCACCAGTGGTGGGAATGCAATATGGTATAGCTGCTGTAGAACACTGTATGGAGGACCCTCAAAATATTAAAAATAAAACTACCATTTGACCCAGCAATCATATTTCTGGGTATTTATACAAAAAAAAATTGAAATCAAGATATTCAATGGATATGAACATTCCTGAGTTCCCAGGAACAATATACACAATAGCCAAGATGTGTTGTCACATCAACAGATGAATAGATAGGAAGAAAACGTGGTCTATATAAACACAATTACATATAATAGAATACAATTCTAGGATTTGAAAAAATCCTTTCATGTGAGACAAAATGGACTAAATTGAGGATATTATGCTAAGTAAAATAATAGGTCACAAAAAGACAAATAGTGCATGATTCCACTGGTAAGAGGTCATCTAAAATAATCAAATTTATAGAATCAAAGAGTGGGTGTTGCCAGGGCTGTGGAAAAGGGAAGCAGAGATTCGCTAGCCACTAGGCATCAAGTCTCACTTAAGCAAGACGACCAAGCTCTAGAGAAGCGCTGCCTGGTCAACAGTAATGTGTCGCGCACTGAACATTTTGTTCAAAAGGTAGATTTCATGTTAAGTACTTTTACCACAATGAAATAGAGTATTAAAAAATAGCTTTGTCATTTAAACAAAGAACTTTAAAATAAAACTAATTTTAAGGTAAATAGCAGTCAATAAAACAATCATGAGTCAAAAAATAAAAGGACAATCTACCATAGCTGTGTTAAAAAGTCACATTACTAATATTAAAAAAGCCAAAAAGCCACATTACTATTATTAAAGATTCTATGACATTCTGCATAAATCAGTTCGTTTTCACATAACCCAAATTTTGCAAATATATTTGACCACACAAAGCTTTTTTGTTTCCAGGAAGACATATCAACATCATAAAGACCGGTCTGACAAATGCTTATCTAAAGAAACTATAAAACTATTTCTGTTTGATGTGTGATTTGGCATAATCACAAAGCTAAAGGCAGATGAAATAGTGCTCTCTAACCCTTTGTAATATTTTGTAGGTGCAGAACAGGGAAGATTATATGGCTCTTTTCTACAGCAACTATTCCAGACAGATAAGTTTTTAGTCGTCATCCTTTGCCACTTGTCAAACTTGATCCCTTTCACAAACACAAAATCTGTTTTAGAAAGACAAAATCAAAGATATTATTAAGTGGCTCTGAGCAGCCAGGAATTAAATGATCCCATTTAGTGTGGGCTTTTCAAAACAGAAAGAATGACTGTACTGCGTACCAAATAGTTCTTAAGAGAAAACATGTCATCTCACCCACGTGGATGGAGAGAGCGCATTCCTGCTGAAGAGTCCACAGCAGTCGGGCTGCAGGCGGAGGGCGCAGCACCTGCCAGATTAGGGAAAAGCAAACAGCTACACCCAGAGTGGGGGTAGCACACATGCTAATCCATGGTTCCTACTGACCCCTGCCAGGGTCTTAGGGCTGTAGAGGGCATCGCACTGCACAGAACGCAGAGAGAGGCAGGGGCCAGTGAAAGCCAGGAAAGCTGAGCTTGGGGGGTTCAGCCCTCTATTGGGCAAAACACTGTGGATTCAGAGTTTGGTAAGGTCACACGCCCAGGTATGCCCCTTTCCGGTCATCCGCAACGGCTTTGAGAAAGTATAATCAGAGGCACCTACTTCTTCCTGGGAAAAATACCTTCTTCTTTTTAAAGAAATAGAATTGTTGTTTGGAATGGGACAAACCAATCAGAAAGCAGAGAAGGTAAGCTTGAGGAGGAGTAAAAGTAGTGATGGAGAGGAGTATTGATTAAGAAAGAATTACTAACAGCTTGTCCTTCCCATCCTACACAAACTCAGTGAAATATTTGACAGTGAGTAAGAGGATTTTGGCTCTTACTTCTCCAAGGACAAAAAACATGTTTGGAACAAGATGTCAGCATAAAAACAGGAAGTCGAGGGAATTCTGTGTTAAATCTGTAATTTGCTTTCCTTTGAAGTCTATACAACCATGACTGCATGGAGCTAGAGTGGTGAACTATAACTGTAATAGAAAACAGGAGAAAGGAGTATGGTCAGTGGATGAACCGGTCTAGAACTTCACATTGGGTTATTTCCTTCTCCCTTATTCTCATCTAAAGAAATCATTTTATTTCAATAATATGTAAGGTTCTAGGTCATCAAGAATTATTCTTCTTCTCTGGCCAGAAGGCTTCCTATCTCTTCAGTTTCAAACAACTGCTTGAGTTATGTTTGAAACTGCCTGAGTTGGAAAGATGCTATTGCTTGTACTGATTATTTGAAGCATAAAGGGGATGTTAAGCACTATGGTGTGTTCATTAGCACCTCGAACTCATTAGCACCTCAAACTACCAGTGTCTGTGATGGACAGAATCAGGTTGATTTCCCTTTCCAGGGTCGGAGAGGAGCCTCACAACTCTGACTGTCCTCAGGCTATGGCTCCTGATGCCTTAGAACCCATTCCCAAAATGTCATTTGCTGTCACCCTTACTTTCTGCCAGAACTTCCAGCATCGTGGTAACTTCTACATTATCTGAGTAAGGAGAAAAAAAACCAAGGATGTTGAAAACCATGAGTACACAAATTATACCACATTTTTAAATACCACTTTTATTGCAATATAATTTACTTAATATTAAATTCAGTCTTTTGGTATGTAATTCAGTGATTTTTGTTGTTGTACCTGTAGAATTTTGTGACCTTCACTGCTCTCTTATTTACAAAACATTTTCACTATCCTTAAAGGAACTCTTTTTTATTGGTTTCTTGCATTTAGCATAATGTTTTATGGCTCATCCATGTTTTAAAGGTTTATCCATATTGTAGTGTATATAAGCACTTAATTCTATTTTGTTGGCAAGTTTTTCCATTGAGTATATAAATTATCCATTCATTGATTTTTTTTCAGTCATCAGTTGATGGACATTTGGATTATTTACATTTTATTACTCTTAATAATGATACCAGAAACATGTATGTATCCATTTTTGCGTGGACATAATTTTCATTTCAGTGGGAATTATTGACTCATGTGGCCACTCTAAATTTAACTTTCTGAAGAAGTACTAAATGGTTCTCCAAAGTGAACACATCATTTTATAATCTCACAAGTAATATATGCACGTTAAAATTTCTCATGTTTTTGTCAACACCTGCTATTGTTACTTTTTTATCCTAGCTGTCTTAGTGGGAATTAGGTGGTATTTTGGTTTTTTTTTTTTTTTTGTCCTTCTTTAATAGCTAGTGAAGTTAAACATCTCTCCATGTGTTTATTGGCCATTAGCATATCTTTTTTAGAGAAATGTCTATTCTGATCTTTTGTCTACTTTTTATGAGATCAAATGCAGAGTGATATGGCTGTAGACTCCTTTGTCTATTTTTGAATTGGCTTATCTTCTATTATTGAGTTGTAAAAGTTAATTATGTACTCTGGAGAGAAGCCCTTTGCTAGATATTCAATTTACAAATATTTTACTACTCTGTATGGTCTTTTCACCTTCTAAATGATGCTCTTTGAGTTACAAAGGTTCTTAATTTTGATTAAGATTAGTTATAATTTTTCTTCTGCTACTTGTCCTTTTGGTATTATTTCAGAGAAGCTACTGCTTAGTCAAAAGCCACAAAGATTTCTTTGGAATTTTATACTGATAATGCTTTCTCTTGGGCCTGTGATTCATTTTGAGTTGATTTTTATCTGTTTTTTTTACAGTTATTTCTATAACTGTAATAGAAAACAGGAGAAAGGAGTATGGTTAGTGGATGAACCGGTCTAGAACTTCACATTTGGTTATTTCCTTCTCCCTTATTCTCATCTAAAGAAATCATTTTATTTTAATAATATGTAAGGTTCTAGGTCATCAAAAATTATTCTTCTCTGGCCAGAAAGTTCCCTATCTCTTCAGTTTCAAACAACTGCTTGAGTTATGTTTGAAACTGCCTGAGTTGGAAAGATGCTATTGCTTGTACTGATTATTTGAAGCATAAAGGGGATGTTAAGCACTATGGCGTGTTCATCAGCATGTGAGGTCAGGATCCAGCCTCAACCCTTTCAAAGTGGATATCTACCTGTCCCAGAACCTTTTCTGAGGAGCCTTTTTCCCGTTTTTGAATTATCTTGATATCCTTACTAGAAATTTATTAATAAGGGACTATTTCTGAATCTGTAATTCTATTCCATACATAGATAGATAGATAGATAGATAGATAGATAGATAGATAGATAGATATTGAAATCAGAAAATGTGAGTTTTCCATCTTTGTTTTCTTATTCAAGTTTTCTGGCTATTCTGAATCTCTTGCCTTCCAGGTAAATTCTAGACTTAGTGTGTAGATTTCTGCAAATAAAAGCAGCCAAGGTTTTGGCAGGATTACATTTAATCTCTGTATTGATTTGAAGATTATCACCATCCCAACAAGATTTACTACTCCATGATACATGAACATGACTGGTCTTTCCATTTATTAGAGTCATCTGTAATTTCTTGCAGTGAGATTTGATAATTTTCAGTGTGAAAAGCTTATGTATTTTAAAAATTGATTCCTAGATATAGGATTTTCGCTCTAGATGTGATTGGTTAAGGAATTATTCACTCAATTTAATTTTTTAGAATACGTAAAGTATTCTAGTGCTTGCATACACTCAGCCCTCCATAGCCAGAGATTCTACACCTGCAGAATCTGGGATGAAAAAATTCAGGAAAAACAATTGCATCTCCCTGAACATGAATAAACCTTTTTCTTGTCATTACTAATATGAATAGACCTTTTTCTTGTCATTATTTTCTGAACAATACTATAAAATAACTATTTGTATGGTATTTGCATTTATCAAAGGATACTTTTACTGGATATAAAATTCTTGGTTGACACTTTTTTATTTTAGCATTAGTCACCCTTTGTATCCCACACTCCATGGCTTTTGTTTTTCTTTGGTTTCAGGAATTGAACTCAGGACGTAAGGCTTGGCAGGCGGATACTATGCCACTGAGCTACCTCTCCAGCCTCCATAGTTTTTTGGATTTGGAGGGGTAGTTTTTTGAAATGGAGTCTCACTTTCATAGTGAGCACTGACTTCAAACTCACTATGTAGCCCCAGCCAGCCTCAAAGTCACAGCAACCTCCTGCCTCTGCTTCCTGAGTGCTGGGATGACAGGTGTGAGTCTCTACACCTGGCAGTGTGGTATGTGGTTACTGAGAATTGAACTCTGGACCTTGTACTTGCCAGGCCGACACTGGAACCACTGAGCTAAATCCCTGGCCCTGCCCCGTGCTTTTTGATGATATTTGTTTTTGACCTCATTTAGGATGCCTTGAACTTGATAAGTCACTTTCCCCTTGCTGATTTCAAGATTCTCTCTTTGGCTTTAGCTTTGGAAAATCTGACTGTGCTTAAATGTGGGTCTCTTTGCATTTGATAAGAAGTTTATTTGGCTTCTTACATGTGAAAATTAAGATATTTAATTAACTTTAAAGACTCCAGCTATTACATCCTCAAATATTCTTTATTTCCCTTTTATCCACTCCTCTCCACCTAAAACTTACATTGTGCACATGTTGTTATACTTGGAAGACATCACAGGTCTCTGACACTGTTTTTCTTCATTCATATTTCCTTTATTCCTCAAATCCATTCATCTTAAGGGAGAGTATATTGAAGTTTCCTTATTGTTTCTTCTGGTGATCCCTACCATAATTTCCTGTTGGTCTTCATACTGCTCATCTCCACAATTCCTATTTTAATTTTATCTCTTTATTAACATCTTAATTTGCTGAGTCACTGTTTCCGTGCTTCCTTTAATTCCTTACAGTATTGTGAATGTACTTATGATTGATGGTTTAGTCTTTGTCTAGCAAATCTAACATCCAAGGACAGTTGCTACTGACTTCCTCTTTGCCTGTGCATGCGCTAAACTTTGTTCTTTATTTGCATACTTTCTAACTTCTTTTTGAACATTACACATTTTAGATACTGTGGCATTTGTAGAGCCACCTTTATTCCTCTCTAGGATTCATTGTTGGTGGTCTTTGTTGTTGTTGCTGCTGCTGCTATTTACTTATTTATTTAGTTACTTTCCTGGGCTAATATTTTAAGGTCTGTTTTCTACTTCAGTATAATCACAGAAGTGTTAGCTTTGTGGTCAGCTAATGATTGGCCATATTCTAAATGCCTTGAACTACTAGTTCTCTGGTACATGACTCAGAGGCTCTGTGTGTGAATGTGGGGGTCACCTGTACTGCTTTGACAAACAATTTCAAACCCAGGCTTCCCCAGAACCTCAGAGTCAGCTAGAAGTGAATGATTATGGTCTTTCTGGGTCTTTTCTTGGTGTATGAAATAGTCCTACACAGGTATATGACCAAGTAGATTACCAGAAATGTCAGAGCTTTTCCAAGTCCTTTTTGAACATCTCATTCTTCAGTTTCTACTGGGATGTTTTGGTCATGCCTTTTTTTTTAGCATCAGTTGTTCTAGGAGCTTTGATGTTAAATAATCACTTCTGATATTTCCACAAACCGCCTGGGAATAAACTGTTTCCACCAAGTGAGTTCTGAGTCAAGGAAATAAAGCTAAATCCTGAGAATGGAGCTTTGCAAGCCGCTTCCACACAGGTATACGGTAACAGATTCTGGGAATGAAACATCTGGGCAGTCTCAAACTGTTCGGCCCCATCCTTGGCTGCTGGCCTTTTGTTTGGCACAATGTTATGGTGGTAAAGCTGTTTTTCCAAGGATATTGTATAGTTGTGGCGAGACTGTAGTCAGACAAGTTGAAACGCCATGAAGCACATTGCTCCTTCTGATAGCCATTTTTAAAATAAATGGCTTTTGCATGTTGAAAGATTTGGGTTAATTTCCAAGTGCTAGAAAGGTTAAATCTGACCACTTTGCCAGTGTTCTAGCTTCCTGTGGAAGACCCAGTTTTCAGAGACCCTCCCTGTCCACTCTAAAAGCGCTTCTCACAACCATGTTATTTTTGACGTTTAAGTGTTTCTGAAATATCTAGACACTATGAAACATTACCTAAAATGTCTACCAAAAGTGTGATGGAGGCAGGCTGAGAAAAGAAGCCCATCCACTTGTGAAATACTAACTTAATGTTGACCGTATGTCAGAAGTGCTGGAGACACAAAGTGAAGAAGGAGAAAATACCTTCCCAGGATGCACACTCTACAAAAACAGACACATAACCAGATGTAATACAACATGAAAATTATCATTATAAATATAATAACAAATTTTGATGGGGAAAAATTAACTCAGTATGGAAAGTTTGAGGGGATGGTGATATCAGAGCTAAACATGATTGATAGCTTAGAAATTGCCAAACACAGAAGAAAGGCAAACATTTGAGGGAAAACATGGTGTCTCTTTAGCCTAAGAAGACTAAGAATTTTAGTCTTCAGTGCTCTAGATAATAAAGAATCATTGAAACTTTTTAAGCAGAGAAGTTATTAAATCATTAACTTCTCTAAGAACATTTATTGAGTATCTCTTGTTTAGTAGGCACTGTTCTAGAAACTGGGGAATATCACAATGTACAAGGACAATGACTGTGACCTGACAGAGCTTGTGCTGTTGGGATAAGGGTGGAAGGCACAATGAGAAGTATTTTATGTAACCTAGTTAAGTTAGGTTGAGCACTGTGAATTGCCCAAGAGAAGATGAGTGGATTATAGAGAGCTCTGGCATCAGAAAGACAAGAAGCTGTATGAGAATAGTCAGTGGCAGCCCTTCCTGAAGAAGAAAACGCTGCTAACATAAATGAGAGAGCAAGCCACCAGATAGCAAGGAGTAGCAAGGCCAGAGAGGAGCAATGGAAAACGTGAGTGCTCTACACAACCATGGGGTCAGGTTTCTCAAAGAATCACAGGAAGTTTTAGGTGTGAAATAACAGGAAGAACAGTAAGAGATCAAGTCTAACAGAAACATGGGTCAGAAAATGGCCTTGGAGAGCAGGGGAAGGAGTCCCCTTCACTCTGAGGGTGAAGGAAGCCCCTGGATGGTTTCAAATGAAGAGACCTGATCTGACTTACACGTTGAAATGATCATTGATCTCCTAAATTAAATGCACAGTAGAGGGAAAAGTGATGGGAAAAGGAACTATTTTATTTGAGAAACTGTAGTGACCTAGATGAGATGGCTCAATGGACCTCATCTGTGTTCTTGTTTTCCACATATATTTTAAATACAACGTCATAGAGTTTGTTAGGGATTGTAAGGAGGAAGAAAAAGTTCAGACTGATTTCTGGGTTATAAGTTTAGGTAACAACATGAATGGTACCGATAAAGAAGGTAAAGGGGAAACAAGGGTTTGGTGTCAGACACATTAAGTTTCAGATGTCTGATAGCTGCTTAAATGCAAATGTCAGGTGGGAAGGCGGGTATCTGGGTATACTGTACAGACATGCCTCCTAAAAACACTGCCTTCTGTTCTTGCAGCTAGGTCATTAAGCAAATGAGTCACTAAATGAGAAATTATGTTTATAGTATGTACATTGTAATATTCAGAACAAAGGAATGGTCAAAGAAACCCTAACTTGATGAGTTTGCTTTTATTTGCAAAAATAATAGTACTGTATAATGAAGGTATACTATACCCCCCCCCCAAAAAGACAGTGAGGCTCTTAGTTACTTTTTTCTTGTTGGAGACAAAATATCCATCACTCAAAGTTAGAGGAGGAAAGGTTTATTTTGGCTCAGAGTTTTTAAAAGTTGCAGTCCATAGTCAGCTGGCTTCAAGCCAGGGTGGCGTGGCAGAAAATAAACAGTTTATGGAAGCAGAAGGCAGCAAAAGCATCCAAACAGCAAGCAGAAAGCAACAACCCTCTTTTTGTGCCTTATTTCTTATCAAGCTACCCATCATTAGGGGAGATATCACTCAGACCCTTTATCCTAGTATCTCATTCTTAATCCCAGAAGTACACACCCTACATCCAACCACCTCTAACCACCCCCCATGTCTGCCTGAGGCTTTGGGAAGACATCTAGGTACAGGCTCAACAGCCTCCATTAACAAAAGATACACAAGTGTACAAAAAAAGACAGGTTGTAAGTCCAGGTGTGGGTTGTAAGTCTGAACAACACACCTCACTCACAGGTCCGAACAGTCACTGAGTTGTTAAACAAGGAATAATCTGTGGTGCTGAAAAAGAAGTTAGAACTGCTTATAAACATTTGAGTCATGAACTTGGAGATGGATTTGATGAGTCACAGAGGAAATGAGTGCGGTGAACAAATTTTTCATTTATGAGTAAAATATCAAGGTTAAGTTACATTTCTAAGCATAGATTTTTGTAGCCTGATTACTTATTTTTTTCTTCTCCCTTTGTGCAGCCCAATCTCATCATCAGTGTGTTGTGCTGTTTCCTTATAAGCCAGTTAACTTTCTAAGGTTACTATTAACCATAATAGCCACTAAGTGCATTCTCAAAGCAAACCGTGGACACGACTATATAAGAAATTCCTCTTCTGTTCTTATGCAGAAAGCTTATCAGCTGTTGAGTCCTACATTATGCCATTCTGCTGTAGTTCATTGTTCTTAACAAAGAAAGTGTCATCGCACATAATAGAACCATATTTCATGTGTTACAGGTCACTTTGGCTTGGAAAATCAAGCAAATTCTTCTTCTTCTCCTTCTTCTTCTCCTTCTTCTTTTCTTCTTCTTCTTCTTCTTCTCCTTCTTCTTCTTCTTCTTCTTCTTCTTCTTGCATTAGCAAATAACTTGTGGAAATAGTCTGTACTATTATTTGATAATCTGTTTCAAAATAATGTCTGTTTGAAATGGGAGAATAATTTCCCGATGGGATGGAGACTACAGTATTTAGTAAATTGATTAAGAAAGAAAAAGAACTAGGCTTGATTCTTAAAGCCTTCTTATAGAAAGAAACTTACTTGTTTAGACAATTAGACTATTAGACAATCTAACAGAAGGTCTGCTTGACCTCAAAGTAATCAATTGTGCATTTGTGCCCCTAATGCAATATGTCCTCAGGTCAATGATGAACATGAATAAGATAAAAATTGGCCATTGGTGAACAAAATAGAAAGGAGAGACAGAAAGTAGCTTGAAGAAGGTCAGTGCAGTTTCCCAAAGACAAGTATACAAAAAACATGAAAGTAGTGTGCATCTTCAGGACTAAATACAGCCCTTTTGTACAGAAAGGAGTAAAAATGTAAACAGTCTCATCAGAAAGTACAGAAGGAAGATATGTCATGTACATGTACTAGTTTACCACGATGAATATATAAGCATGATGTACTGCAAACATGCTCTAATTAATTTTTAAAAAGAAAATGCTCACATCTTCTTAAATCCTGTGTTATGTGTATTACTAAACAAGGAAATAAATGACAATGGAAAATGGCACTTCTGTTAGACCCTGAAGGATTGCTGTCCAGTAACATGTGAAAAGTGTCATCCTGGAGGAACTGTTGGCAAAGTGAATCTTAAAATGATGTCGCAGGCCTTTCTGTGACACTGAGGACTGCACACTTCTCGGGCCTGCGGTGGTGGCTAGTGCCTTATTCCTGTTTGAATCAGGCCCTACCACCTCGTTTTCTTCCTTTACTGATAAAAGGGTGAGGGGAACCAAAAGGGTCCAACCTCCATGTCTGAGGCTCATCACGTCTTAGTCTCTGTTTGCATCAGTGCCGCCCGAAGAGGAACTAAACAAAAAGACAAAATAGAGAGCCATTTTTAATGACTTCTTTATGTCCCCTAGAGATATTAAGAGGAAAACAGGACAAGGAGAAGGGGAACATTAGAAGAAAATAAAAGGCCCTGAGAAAATACGGAAGATGAAAAATGAGAATGGCCATAATTTAAGGAGCTGAATGAAATCCTATCAGGCTGCACTTCCTCTTTTTTCTTTCTCTTTTTTTTTTTTTTT
>PVIR01009017.1:32111-47768 GCA_004026965.1 Petromus typicus | reverse complement strand
GGCTACAATAAGCCTCAGGTTTTCAGATGGATTCCTTCACATCTCTACCACACAGATAGCCTTTTGCACTGTTCCTCATCAAAAGCCAATCCTGCAAATTTTACTTATTTCTATATCTTAAATTAAATCTGTTTCCTTCATAAGAACTGACTGATATATATCTTCACCAAAGATATTGAGTTGAAAAATTGCTTCTGAAAGTATCTGACTATTGCTAAGCAGGGCATTAGGAAATATCTTGTATTTGGAACATATACAAAGTAACCAATTATGAAGCCACATTTATCCTCAGGATGAAAAGTGGTAGAAAATTGAAGTAAATATCAGAGAGAATATATATTTATTAATAAATTTTCTTTTTCTTTTAAAAATGGTTTTATTAGTACATATTTGCAGTACATGTTTATTTACCTTGTGGGAAGTCGGTACATGTACATAATAGATCTTAATTCTTTCTCTGTCCCCATTCTTATCCTCCTCTCTGTCCTAATAAGTCCCCCTTCCATTTGCAAAAGATATATCTCCATCTTTCCTTTTTCTTTTGTCTTGTTAAATTATTTATATTTTAGGATTTTCCTGTAAGAGAGATTATGTGATATATATGCTAATGTGTCTAATTTATTTCACCTAACATTAGACTTTCAAGGAGTATCTATTTCTTTTTTTACAAATAACTCAATTGTACACCCCTCTTTATAGCAAAACTCCATAGTGTGTAAGCGTATTTTTAATATCTATTCAATCTTTTGATATGTATAAGTTGCTTCTAAGCAACATTCATGTTTGTGTATCACTGTTATATGAAGTCCTTAACCATTTCAGAAAAAATATCTAGAAACAGGAGAGCTAGGTCAATTGGATTTCCACATTTGGTCTTTCCAGAAAATTTCAAACTAATTTCCATAGTAGTTATACTAGTTCACATTCCCACAGACAATGTAGAAGGGTTCTTCTTCTTAAGTGCTATCAGTATAATTATTACTTGATTCATTGATCTTACATTTAATTTATTATTTGATTTGTTGATTGTAGCTATTTTTTTCTGGAGCAAGGTAAAATAACAAGGTTGTTGTAATGTTCATGCCCAGTAATTGTGAATATTTTTTCACACACCTATGGTCCACTAGTACTATTTCTGAGAAGTGTCTATTAATTGTAATTGCCTCTTGGTTTGAATTAGACCTCTTAATTTTGGGTGTTAATTTTTCAACATTTTCATGTATTCTAGGTATTAATCATTTGTCTTAGAAAAAAACTAGTAAATATTTCCTATTTCAGTGTATTGTATTGTTAATTTGATGCACAGATTTTGATTTATTTTTATTTTCTTTTCACACATGGGGAGGAATATGAATCTAGATTCAATATATCAAATGTGTATATTCAATTTTATGAGCACAGCTTGCAAAAGAGGCTATCCTCCTCCAGGATATGTTTATCAAACACTAGGCTTACTGGAAAAATCAGATGGCTGAATGTGCCTGGGGCTTCTTGTACATCTTCTGTTCTGTTCTATTTATCCACATGTCAGTTTTGTGTCAGTATTGTATTTTTATTATCACTATATCTTTGTAATATAATGTGAAATCTCAGATTATGATGTCTACTCTTTGGCTCTTCCTACTCAGAACTGTTGCATGTTTTGGACCTCTTACAGTTATATATAAATTTTAGGATTATTTTTTCTTATATTATATGAATGTCAGTAGTGTTTTGAATGAGATTGTATTAAATGTATAGTAAATTTTACTAGTATGGTTATTTTGATAATATTCCTGTTCCCTATTCATGAAAAAGAGTTGCTTTTTCATATCCTGATATCTACTTGATTTCCATTTGGAATACTGTAGTTTTCTTTGTATACATCTTTCACTCCCTTGGATAAATTTATTCCTCAGTGTTTAAATTTTTTTATGTTATAATGAAAGTCACTTTATTTTCCGGTGTTTTTTGTATTGGTGTACAGGAACACTGTTGATTTTCCTGTGTTGACTTTGTAACCTGGTACAATGCTGAATTTGTTTGTCAATTCAAGGAGTCACATGCCATATAACTTTTGGATCTTTTATATAAAGAAAGTTGTCCTCTGTGAAGAAGGATAACTTGACTTCTTTCCTTCACATATTCTTCTTCTTTTTACTTACGTGTTTGCTTTTGCTAATCTTTGAAGTATAATATTGAACAGGAATGGTAAAAGTAAATATCTATGTCTTGTTACTGATATTTGAGGAAAAAGTTTTCAGCTTTCTCTCCACCTAATATGATATTGACAGTAGTATTGTTATAAATGCTTTTATCAGGTTGATATGTTCTTCTCTGCTTTCTTCTGCACTATTATCATGAATGCATGCTGGAATTTGTCAAAGCATCTGTTGACATGATCATAGAATTCCTACCCTTATTTCAGTTTATGTGGTATAGTTCCTTTACTCATTTCCATATATATCCTTGCATTTTTGTAATGGAGTACAATTAGGCATGGTATTTGATCTTTTGATGATTTACTAAATAATATTTTAGGATGTTTTTGATAAATTTTGTGTCTATATTTGACATAGACCTCCCTGAGTAGTAAATTGGCTTTCCATATTAAGTCTGCAACTGCCTATTAACCCACAATGCCTTTCCTGGAGAGCCATCAGTTGATGTATGAGAAAAGAACAGCTTCCCACTCCACTAGTCACAGTGAAGGTCTCCATGATCCAGAACACTATGATGTGTTGAATAGTGACAATAGTGCAGCTAAGGATAGCATGACTCACACAGAAAACTCTCATAGAGGTAAATATCAACCCATGAGAAGACATACATTTCTCATTAATCAATTATCTGTTTCTACTAGAACATTTTTGCCTTGTTGATAGAACCCTGGTAATTTCAGTGATCATCTCATTGTTCCTTGCACCACCACGTATCCTTTCTAGAAGCTGCAGGATCAATAAATGGTGATAAGCTCCAAAAGAAAGTGTCTTAGCAAAATAAGATATTTGACTATCCTGTGCCTCCAATTTATGCATTAAGATCTTGTCTTTTTTAGTCTATCTGCCTTACCCTTTGCCAAGTGTTTAGGAGATGTGTGGCTTCCAATATAAATTTATTGAAGAGAACAATGTATATTTTTTTCCCCCTCTGTATTCTTGTCTAATTTTGGATTTAGAGCAATTCTGGTTTCCAAGAATGATATTTGAAGTACTCTTTGCCCTTTTATTTCATTAGTTTGATAAATATTGGTGTTATAATTTCCCAGAAATTCATGCTGAATTTATCTGCTGCTGCACTCTTCTTAGTAAGAACACTTTATTGTTTCAATTACATTATCTGTTATTGGATTATTCCTGTAATTTATATACTGTGGATTGAAATTGTATAATTTATTTGCATCTAGGAATCTGTTCATTTCTTCTGGATTCTCCAATTTATTGAATTGTGTGTTTTTCAGCATTCACTAAAACTTTCTTGATTTTGGTAGTGTCACTGTGATTCTACCTTTCTCATTAAATTCTCAAAGGGGCACATCTGATAATATAGAAATTTTAACTATAATTAACTAATTGCTTCCTGTGAGATGAGCAGAGTGTAAAGCAGGTAGTATCACTAGAATAGATGAAACAGAGAAAGCAAATTTTATTTGAAATCAAGCAGGTCAGAAAAGCCGACATACACACATTTGAGACCAAGATGAAATAACAGGGACTAGCTTTATCTTTCAGAAAGAAATACAAAAATATGAAAAGTGTATAAGCTAATGTATTTCATTCCCTGGATTCAAGTAGAAAAGGAGTATGGGAAATAAGGTGAGACCTGTCATTTTCACATGTTGGTGCCTTGAGAGAAATTATAGGTGCTGCATCAGAGAAAAGTAACCCACCCAAAACCCAGTGCATCCTCTATGTCGAGACATAACTTCTATTCTCCAAGACCAAATGGGATTACAGCAACAAAATACCAGAGAGAAGAAACAGACAGAAAATCCCAAAGCAATACAGAAATTTTCATTGCAAATGAAAATGAGTACTCATATGAGTACTCACCAAGGAATGCATGTTAGGAATCTATTCAACATCAGTGAAAAATCTAACAAGAAACAGATTGTATTGTTCTACGCTCACACTGGGATGGTAGTAGTGCCTGTCACTATCAGTGTTCTGTGATTTATGTAAATGTGTACAGTATTTGTAACAATTTATTTCAGGTTTAAAGAATAACCATAGATCATATACTGCTAAATTCAGCCTTATAAACATGAAGAATAAGCTAAAAATCATCAGTTTCCAAATAACAAATTCTACCTAGAACAAAGCTTAAGACTATTTATGTTAATATAAATATATCCAGCATCCAAAAAATAAAACAAAAAAATGTAGGGACCTATATTAACCAGATGTTAGTATAATGACGACTTGAAAGAATAGACCCACAAAGAGAAAATAATTCTCTTGGCTCGCAGTTTCAGTGGTTTGTGTCCATGACTGTCTGGCCTCATTGATTTAAGAACAGGAAAGCACACAACAGCAGCAGTATGCCGCAAAGAAAAATTGTTCACTTCAGGATCAGGGAGTAAGGACAGAAGAGTAGGCAGCAGTTCCACTAGCTGCACCTAAGGGCCTCCTCCAGCAAACCAGGGGCTCTTCCATCTCTCATTAGAAACGCTGATTGAGAACAAAGCAATTAACTCATTGTCCTTTGAAAGATAACTGTAACATTCTGCCTTTGACTTCAAAGGTTTACACCCAACTTACAATAAAACATTCATTTAGTACATCCACAAGAATCCTAGAACTATTATTTTAATTAATGTTTAAAAGATTAAGTCCAATTCTTCTCCCAGAATAAAAACAAACTCTTAGATGTGAGAAATTTTTGAAAGAAAATATGTTATACTTTAAGATCAACTACTGAAATAGGGACAGGTAAAAAACTTTTATTGTAAAATGAAAGCATATAAATCTAACAAGGAACTGGACTCAAGGGAGAACAAAATTTATCGGGGCTGGTAGGAAATGTAAAATTTTGTGTCCTGCACCACGGATATGCATGGAAGGAGACAAGCTCCCAAACCCTGAGGTAAACTTTATAGTTTTTCTTTTCCAGTCCGTGTGGCCACTCCCCCAAGCACATTTTGTGTGCTGTCTGCAGCTCCTCACTGTTGGTGTTTCTTACAGTTGGCATCTCTATTTTCCTTAGGTCTAAATGGAATCCAAAGCCCCACTCTTTCTGTCCTACGTGTGTTCCTGTGAGGGAGTACTTGCAGCATCACTAGCCATGCAATATTACACTTAACATTCAGGCTTCTGTATAAAATCTTACTGGAAACTTCCAGGACACCAGAACTGTTGCATCATGGACATCTGACAAATCAGCAGCGTGTGGATGGCAAGCAGAGCTACTGCCAGGACAAGCTCTATCTTGACCAGCTTGAACGATGCCTCTGTTGCTGTATGAGATCTTTGATCCCTGTTGTTGGTCAATGATTCCACAGAAAGTTCTGAGTAAACACGTAGGTTAAGTCACTCTTAAAAAAAAAAAAACTGCCCTAAAAATTCTTTGAAATAAATCAATATTTGCATCAGATACTCGAATACCCACAGCTGTGCCAATTCTTGAGCTGCTTCTGCATGATCTTTTTTTTTTTTTTTCCCTTAGCCTGAATCACTTGGCTTCTTTTAATGGTACAAAGTTTAGTAGCCATTGTAGCTTTCTGATCTAAAAGTTTATAAATGTTCTTTTTTTAAAAAAACAAGGTGTAAGTTGCCCAAATCTTTCGGCTTTTCTTCTTTTCTCACCAATTTTTCAGCATAATTTAACTAAAAGCAGCCAGAAATAGCCACACCTCAGTCTGAAAGCTACATTTTCTTCAAATTTCTGGGAGCAGATACACTAGTCTATCATCTTACAGCTCAGTAGCCTTCAATGATTCAGAATATTCATTGAAATCCATGCATTTGTTTGTTAACGTTTCCTAGAGGCGGCCTCTCTTCCCATTTCAAGTAAGTCCTCACTGAAGTCTGAATTCTCTTTAGCATTCCATACATCAGTGGTGAGGGAATACTTGCAGCATCACTAATCATACAATATTACACTTAACTTTCAGAGGCCAAGTCTCCAACTGCAAGGCAAAACTCACTTGTTAAACATAAAAAGCGTACACTGCAATGAAATCTAAGTTCTCAATGACATCTTCTTTCTTAAAAGAAAAGCACAATAACAGGACTTTCAACAACACAACTTGCTTTTTGATGGACAGGAAAAGTTTTCATTTGCTGTGCTTTTGCACAGCTACTGTTATTTTGGTCATTGTGTGCGTGCTGAGAGTTTGTTAAACTTTGGCCTGTGTGTCATCCTTTTGAGAGCAGCACATGCAACACACGCGGGTCATCTCTTAACTGAACCTGAAGTGCGAGTGCCGCTGTGGGCTGTTTGTTAGCACTGAAAGCTCTAAAAGGTCCTCCATCATTGTGTTAGTCTGTTCCTTGTATCAGCTTTGATATAATTCAAAGCCAAAGGCAGCTGCTCACAAGCACACGATGGTCCAGATAAAGTAAGAAAAGTAATCTCAAGTGTTTTTATTGACTTAAAATTATTTGTTAGAGAATTGCACACTTTAAGGGTTTTATTTGCCGAACTCCCAACTGGGCTCTCCTTTGTCACATCTTTTCACACTCTGTCGTCTGAAGTGTAGCATGCAGGGCATAGAATTTATTTTTCCATGTAGAGCTTTCTTGAATTTACAATAGCTACAGTTTCTGATTTTTAAACTCTCACCAGTGTAAGTAGGAAAGATCAGTTATTCAAATTTGGCTTTATCCAGACACATAAGAAAACACAAGCTTATTTCTATCTGATGGAGATGTAAAACTCTGTTACTAAAATTCTCCTTTGCAGCTGCTACACTGCTAGAATATACCTTGTTAGAGAGTTTGATGGCTTGTAGGATTGTCTGTAAATGTAGAATTTCTGAATACACATTCAGATTTAGCTGTCCTCTTTCAAGGTCTTTAAAAAAAATCTATGCTTTTCTCTCAAGAGTTTTGATATCATAAACAATATTTCTGCTATTTTCCCTACACCTTGTAGGTATTTTCTCTCAGTACATTGAAATGTGGTGTAAAATATGTAAAAAAAACAAATGACTAGCAAACAAAAAAACATGAGGTTGTTAAATCAGACCACATCAGTGAGCTGTGGATACTCCTGCCCTTATACATTCCTAAACAGTCTAATTTCATGCAAGCAGATCTCAAATCTCTCCAGGACTCATCCTCTGTTCAGCCACTGTGCATTATTGTACATTAGTAAGGCATTATTCCATGCCTAAATTTCATCAAGAAGTATTTTAAAATGTTGAAAACTAAGATCAAGAGCCATGAAACAATTGAGCATTTTTGTGACATCTTTGAGGATATAATTTAAACTTTACTGCTTTTCCTGGTACAAAGAGGTTCTTGATGTGTAATACAATGAATCTGAATGACTGAGTGTTTTTTTCTTTAACAAAGAACTGTATGATGTTGCCTTCACCATGCAAAAGTGCCCATCACACATAATTGGAACTATCATTCTGGTTTTACATCTTGTGACAAAAAAGCCTTCACCACAGCATTGTAGTTATCTATCCTTTGTGTTCTTCCAGGGAAATACACAAATTTCACCATCTCTTTTCTCATGATGTGAACCACAACATAACATAAAATGACTGCTAACCTTGTGTGGTTTCTGTGCTTTCATCCAGCACGTTGAGTAACAGGTGCCTTTGTAAGTCAGTGCTGAGCTACAGACTAACACTTGCCAGGTGCAGATTTGCGTTCTGCAGAAACTCAAAAATTTAAAGAAAAAAAAAGTCAGTACAAATCCATCACTATACCAAAAAATTGTTAAAGCTATTAATTGATAGTGAAGGATAGAATATTCTCTGAATCAACAATCAGAGAACAGTGATCCTCAGCTGGAATTCCTCCTGCATTTTCTGTCCACCAGTACAAGGAAATGATGTTTCATAGACAATCACTTATGATTTTCTCTGAAAAAGGCATCTGAGTGCATTTCTTATCTTATGGGGGCTTCAGTTAAATTCACAGCCAGCCCCAGCAAGCCATACACTCATAAGCACACATGCATGCTTGCACACACACATGCACACACACACACACACACACACACATATACGTACTTGCTTTTATTTTTGTAAATTATACCCAAATGAATATGATGTCTGAGATTCTAACATGCCAGAGTGACAGCAAAACTTTAAACAAAATCCCAGTCTCTAATAATTAGAGCATGTCTTTGCTAAATCTTAGATACTATGTTATAATTTTAATAATAAAACTCAAATTTAAGATTTTATTTTAATGAAATTGAATGCATTAAGTCTCACAGCTATTCCAAGCAAATATATGTGTCACCTTCTTGTTAGCGCAGTGACTAGACATGAGAAAGCTTGGATGATCGTTGCTGGAGACATCATTGCCTGGTGCCAGTATTTCACTGTGAAGGTGCACATGGCCCCTATGTGTATTAATATCCAGTGCTGTGATGCTGGGGAGAACTGGCTCAAGTGTCAAAAGAGAAGGTTCTGCATGCTCCGTACTGTGGCATGTGTGTCACAGTTTTACAATAGCTAGTTTGTACTGTGTGCATACTTATGAGCATTCTAGTCATTTAACCCTACACTGAGATTCTTCATTAAGTTCTACCTATAGTTTTCCAGTCATTTTCTAGTTTTGCCTTCAAAATTGTCACAAATTCATAACATAAAACAATTTCAAGTGCTTTATTCAGTATATTTGCAACAACCTCATTTCTCTGTACCAATATTCTTTGTCACTCATCTTGTCATTATTGCAACAAATGCCTGAGGTAATCAATAGGCAAAGAAAAACTTACTGTTTTGCTTCATGATGAGAGGTTACATTCCATGATTGATTCGCTCCATTGACTTTATTTCCATGGTGAAACATCATTTATTTTTTCAAGAACATGGCCAGCCAAATTTCTTCACCTGTAAGACAAGGAGAAAACAACAAGAAGAATAAGACTTATGCATTATATTTTTGCACGAATAAAGTTCTAAATATAAAACCCACATGCAGAAAGTCTCAGCATTCCCAATAGGATCAAAGGTTAGGTATAAAGTCTTTAACATGTGACCCTGCAGGAGATGCTTATGAAATTGATATACAGAGTTCAATAAAAATTGCCATGTCAGGTGTGTACAACAAAGAAGGTATATAATTGTCTAATAATATGAAAAGATTCTAATGAAAATACATATATCAATCAAAAATCACTTCTTTTATATATATATATATATATATAATTTTTTTTTTAGGTTTTTTTTGAGACAGGGTCTCGCTTTGTGGTTCAGGCTGACCCTGAGCTCAGCCTCCAACTCACATCACAGCAATCCTCCTGCCTCTGCCCCCCAAGTGCTGGGGTTACAGGCGTGAGCCACCACACCCGGCACTGTGGTATGTGGTGTTGGTTGCTGCTGGGCGTGAGTCTGCACGCCCAGTATGGTATGTGGTTACCGGGGAATCGAACCCGGGCCCTTGCATTTGCAAGACAGGCACCGGAACCACTGAGCTAGCTCCCCGGCCCGAAAAATCACTTTTCAAATGTAGAAAAACATAAAAATAGATTCATTAAGCTAAATGTTTTCACAAATGCAGCAAATGTGAAATTTTTAGACATATCTGTAAGAATATAAAATAGCACAGAAATTTTCAGATTTTCAGGTTTTCCAACATAAGATAAGCTTACAAGATGAGTGGTATAAGAATTATATTTTCATTAGTAGATGTTTGTAGTAAATGAAAATCAACTTTCTCCACTGCACTTTCATGCAAACAACATATTAAAATTTTCTCTTTTTGTAACATTTCTGTTTTCTTTCTTTCCCTTACATCTCTTGATTACATACACGAATGTTGAAGATCTACTTTGCTATTTGCTCTTATCATTCATTTTGCCCTTTATTTATGTTTTGTCTTGCTCATATAAGAAAAAGCATGAGATATTAAACCTTCTGTGTCTAATTAATTTCACTTAACATTATGGTCTCAAAGTGTTTCTATTTCCTTAAAAATTGTTCAACTATTCTTCCTCATTTCAAAAGAGTGTATAAGTATGTAAAAATGTAATATTTTCTTTGCCCATTCGTCTGTTTGTGGACAGATAGAACATATCCAAGCCTTTGAGAATGTTAGTTGTGCTGCAGTAAAAAGGGATATGTGCAAACTTTACTGTAGCATGACGTCTTTAAAACTCTCAGGGAGATATCTAGATGGGAAACAGCTAGGTCAGTCACTATCTGGGATCACTAGGTCCAGATTTTGAGGAATCTCCGTACTAATCTCCATAGTGATTGTAATAATTTGCACTCATCAGCGTTTTAAATTATTTAATTTCTTCCTTTCTGAAGTAAGATAAAATCTCAATATAGTTTTAATTTGTTTTGTTGTTGCTGTTGGCATTGTCATTGTTGTTGTTGTTAGACAGATTCTCACTTTGTAGTTCAGGATGGCCCTGAGCTCAGCCTCAAACTATATCACAGCAATCCTCCTGCCTCTGCCTCCCGAGTGCTGGGATTACAGGTGTGAGCCACCACACACGGCACTGTGGTATGTGGTACTGATTGCTGCTGGGCATCAGTCTTCACACCCAGTATGGTATGTGGCTACTGGGGGATTGAACCTGGGCCCTTGTGCTTGGTGAGACAGGCACCAGAACCACTGAGCTAAATCCCAGCCCAATTTGTATTTCTTTATTGGCCTGAGATATTGATCATATTTCCGTGGATTTATTGGCCTTTTCTGCTTTTTCTGTTAAGTGTTGGTTTGAATTGTTCATTACTAGATCGATTCTTATAATTTGCGGACTTTAATTTACTTACCAGTTTTTTTTTTGAGAAATATTTTGCAAAGTATTTTGTCATTATGTAGATTGTGTCTTCACTTGGTTCATTGTTTCTCTTGCTGAGCAGAAGTTTTCAATTTTATACAACCCACTTGTTTATTCTTGGTCCTATTCCTGCAGCCATTGTCATTCTCGTCAAAGAGTCCTTGTATACGACTCTTTACGAAATTTTAACAATTGTCTTCCACCCCACAACGTTTTTCTGTTTCAACATTCAGATCAATTTTGATTTTCTTTTGGTACATGATAAAAGTCAGAAGTCTACTTTCAGTCTTCCCCAGCAGATCAGTCGCCTGTTTTTCCAGCACCATTTCTTTTTTTTTTTTTTTTAGGTTTTTTGAGACAGGGTCTCGCTTTGTGGTTCAAGCTGGCCCTAAGCTCAGCCTCCAACTCACATCACAATCCTCCTGCCTCTGCCTCCCAAGTGCTGGGATTACAGGCGTGAGCCACCACGCCCGGCACTGTGGTATGTGGTACTGGTTGCTGCTGGGTGTGGGTCTCCACACCCAGTATTGTTATGTGGTTACTGGGGAATCGAACCCGGGCCCTTGAGCTTGCAAGACAGGCGCCGGAACCACTGAGCTAACTCCCCGGCCCCTGCAGCACCATTTCTTATAGTTGCAGTGGGACGTTGAACTAAAGAGCTCAATCAGTTCTTAAGGGCTAGTTGTAACTCATGTTGACTGTAATTCAATATACGTGAGATCTAGATGTTTACCTGGGTACATACTGTAGATAACAATAAGCAGATAAATCTTCCGTTATCCTAATTAACTAAGTTGTTCATTTGTCAGTCTGGCTATAATTTGAGGGTTCAATGTACTATGTCTCCTCTAACAAGTTTTATGCTCCTTTGTCAAAGATCAGGTAGTTGAATATGCCTAGAATTATTTCTGATTATTTTGTTCTATTCCATTGATCCACGAATCTCTCTTTTTTTTTAATTGCTAGCTTTTCAGTACAAGTTAATGTTACAGATTGACATTCCTATTACCTTCCATTTGTTGTTTAGGTTTCTTTTTGCTATTTTAGAACTCTTTTAGTTTCAAATGCACTTTAGGGTTATTTTCTTGAATTTTTTGAATAATGCTATTAGTATTTTGATTGAGATTACATCAAGCCTGAAATTCAGTTTTGAACTATGGCCATTTAAAATATATCGGTTCTAAGCCAGGAAAAGGGAATCCCTTTCCATTTTCTTTTTTTTTTTTAATTATCTTTATTGGTACATTAAATATACACATCATGATTGCACTCCATAATGGGGATTTGTACCAGTATAAGACACAACTTAATTCTCATTTTTTCCCATAGCCCCACCCACCCTACCACCCCCCCATATATATAAAATTTGTTTCCTTACTTTTTTGTTACAATCTCAATCTTTTTTTTTAAATTGAAATCTTTATTGGTACATTACATGTACATATCATGATTATATCGTCTTTGATTTCATTTTAGTGAGTACTGAAATTTTTATAGTAGAAGTCTTGCGCATTTCTGTTATAGTAATTGATAAGTATCTATTCTTGATGCTATTTTGAATGTTATGACCCTGTTTTTTTCTCCATGAGTTTATTATTGGTGTACATAAATGCTATTGATTTTTGTGTATTGATTTTATAACATGTTATGCTATTGAATTTGGTTATTAGTTCTTGGAGTTTTTAGTGAAAGATTTTGAGTATTCTGCATAGAAGATTATGTACCCTGAAGAAAATGTTAATTTGAGTTGTTTCCCTTACTACACATGCTTTCTATTTCTTTCTATACCTTATTGCACTAACATTTAAAGAACTACATTCATTGACTTTTGTATATTTTTGGTTCGATTTCATTTATTTCTGCTCTAATCTTCATTATTTCCTTTCTTGTACTAGCTTTGAATCTGGATTACTCTTCTTATTCTAAGGCATTTATGTGCATCATAAAATTATTTGTTTGAGTTCATTCTGTTTATCTGGTATGGATATTCACACATATGTATTTCCTTTTAAGGACTGCTTTAATTGTGTCTGATAAATTCTGAAACGTTTTTCTGGCATTATCAGACTACTGCAGTTTTCATTGTAGAGGTTTTTCACTTTTCTAGATCAGTTAATTCCCTAGTACCTAATTTTTCTCAGTATTATTGAAAATGATTTTTTCTAATTTATTTAGATTTGTTATTGCTAATAAATTCATTAGGAGTATGCAGCAACACATTTGGGTTTTGTGCATATTTTCAATCTGTCTACATTACTAAATTTGGTTATTAATTCTAAGATACTTTTGGTGGATTTTTGTTAAATCTTCATATATGTTATGATGTTGGCAGTAGTAGGGACATAAATGGCTTTTATCAGATTATGATAACATCCTTCTATGTCTGTTTTCTGTAACATTCTTACAATGAAATAATTTTCAATTTTTCACAAGATTTTTTTGCCTCTGTTGAAAGGATCATGTCATTTTTATGGGTGGCTCTATTCACATTACGTTTTATATTTATTGACAGGATTGATCAATTGCAATTTACAGTCCTTCATTCAGCCTTGTTGATATTATTGTGAGGTAAAAATGTGGGAGACAGGGGAAGAGGATGCAGCCAGAACTCAAGTGGCAAACTTCAGTCCCCCACGGTTCCTACAGCAAAAATATTAACAACCAATACAAAACAATGTCAGAACCTTCAGAAAAAGGTTAAGCTTGGGCTTGACTCTTGCTGTTCTGAGCAGCAACACTCAAAGGCCAAATACTGCAGCAGCAGAAGTGGGAGTAGAGCAGCCCATAACCCGAGCTCAGGGGACCTTTATTTGATACTAAGCTTTCACACCCATAATCCTAGTATGCACAAAACAGTGCAGTCCCACAATAATCCTTGTAGTTGAAGATTACATAGGGCAGGGAAGACATCTTTAAATCCCAGTAAGTCCCAGTAAGTTTTAAGGGCAATGATAGTAGTGCAGTAATCCTTGTAGTTTAAAATCCTCCAAGGTGGGGAAGATGTACTCAATAATTCCAATAGTTGATCCTTCAGGGCAGGGCAGACATCCATAAACCCAAGTAAATAAGTCCTAAATCCGAGTAATGTGTCCACAGTTCCCAACAGTATTTTATTGAAGATTTTTGTGTTTAGGTTCAATGAGAAGTTTAGCCACAATTCTGTTTTGGTTGGATCCTTCTCTGATTTTCAAATCAGGTTAACACTTGCTTCTAGGAAGCAGTGATAGAAAATTTCCACATTTTAAGAATATCAGAGTACAAAACACCTGGAATCAATCCTTCCAATAAAACAGTAACTAAACTGTCAAAAACGGAATTAATTTCTTAGTACAATTTTAGAATCTAAATGAACAGAGCAAAAAGAGGGAGTTCCTAGTATAAAGAAGATAGCAGCATTTCTTTAAGAATGTATAGAATGAATCATAGTGTAGTTCTGCTCTTTTCGATAGCAACTAAGGGGAGTATTGGTTAAAACAATCTAGCATTTTGAAATTATTGGGAAAGATGAGTACAATATTCTCTCCCATCAAAATTATTAAAATATGAAGTGATAGAAATGATTATTAAACTGATGTGAACATTACACAGTATAAAGCTAAATGGAGTTAGTCTATCACATATATATGTATATTATGTAGTATCTCAATAAAAAAGAGGAAATATGGTACACTTTTATATGTGCTTTCCCTTTTCTGTTTCTTACTTCAGTGAAAGATATTCTTCATGTGGTTTAGTGGTGCCAATGGGCTGATATACGATCTATTTTTTCTCATAATATAGTAATTTCATATTTTGAATTATCTGGAGTTTTTCTGGGAAATGGATTCAGAAATCAATGCATTTTTCACCTCTCTCCTACTCAAGTTATTGTGCTTGTGATCAGTGTTTGATAAAAATATTTAAAAATCTATAATACTTCTTGGGTCATGGAAGCCATGCGAGAAAAACCTAGCATTATATTATAAAGACTGGAAAGCATAAGGGTGAAAAAATGTTGAAGTATCATAGTTTTGGAAAAAAGTGTGTGTGTGTGTGTGTGTGTGTGTGTGTGTGTATGTGTGTGCACATGTGCATGTCTGTTTGTTTGTCTGTCTTCTTTTTGTTTTGTGGGCTTTCTATTGCTTTGACAGAAAGCTGTAAGGAGAAATGACTTATCTTGGTTTAGTTTTGGTGATCTCAATATAGGACATATATAGTCCCCAAAGTCATGCACTCATCATCCAGTCCTTTTAATTATGTTTACTTTCTGTTTCTACGATTTCCTGATAATGCCCTAAAGTAATAATCTTATTTAAAGAATAACACATTCGTTAGTCTTATGATGTAAAAACTTTTTGACAAGTCCATCAGAAGTGACATCTTCAAGACATTTCAGAAGAAATTTCAACTGCATGAACAACAAATGTACTAATAAAATAAAAATTTTAAAATTAAAAAGTAGACATTTAAAATCCAAGACATAAAATAACCAGGAAATCTGTAGTGAATAGAAAGGCTACTGTTCACATGCATACTGCAAAATTATATAATTTAGGCTCACATCTGTATTTTTTGTTTTGTTTTGTTTTTTTTAAATTATCTTTATTGGTACATTAAATATACACATCATGATTGCACTCCATAATGGGGATTTGTACCAGTATAAGACACAACTTAATTCTCATTTTTTCCCATAGCCCCACCCACCCTACCACCCCCCCATATATATAAAATTTGTTTCCTTACTTTTTTGTTACAATCTCAACATTGTCCCCTTTC